>SMDT01003354.1:0-229927 GCA_005392925.1 Aquilaria sinensis | reverse complement strand
TGGCTTCCAACCTCGACCTGGGATCTGCATACACCACCCTCGGAATCAGCCGTATAACTTCCTCTCGCATCTCTACAAACTCCTCCCGCGAAAGCCCCATCAGGGTCTCGTTGATCTTCGTCTTCCCCAACCTCAACTCCTTAGGAGATATGAACACCGAGTACTTCCTGGGATTCGTTGGCAAATGCAATTTGTACTGCGTGTAAGCGCTCCGCGGATGGAAGAACACCGGAATACAGCCGCAAAGGATTGAGTCAAACGTCGACCTCCTTGTGAAAGAGTCCCCCGGTGGCTGCAGGCAAAACACAGAGCTCTGGAACAGCTTCATCAATACAGTCGGGTCGTCACAGTTTACACCTTCGGAATCGCAGTCTAGAAACTTGCAGGTCGCGGCCGAGTCCATACATTGGTTGATGATCAGTGCCCGGACAAAGACTCGGGACCTGGCGGCGCCGGCAAATGAGAACAAGTATGGACGGTGCTGGAGCCGCATTCTGTCTTGCCACTGCGACACTTCCATGTCTTTTGCCGGGTGAAAATTTGTCGGGTACGGTATGGCGAAGTCGTTGGTCCAGGATCCGGATTCAATCGACAGCATGGACATTTTATCTGATTCGGGTAGAAGCCGGAAGTTGCTGCCCCAGTCTGAGTTTCTATCGGAATTCCGCCGGAAATCTCTGGAAATCCTCCCTGCGACCAAGAAATGATCCCTCCCCTGCATTTTTCTCCACTCTGGTCTTTCTGTTAACCAGTTGATCAAGTCAATGCCAGAGGAATCCCTGACAGAAGTACTGAAACCCCAAAGATGCCGCCGAAGATCCAAACCGGCATAAAAAGGGACAAAAATGGCAGAAGCGAGCGAGGAATCGTTGGTCAGACATTCGTACTTGTTCATTCTGTTGTGGAAGATTACCTCCAACAAGAACTGATTCGTATAGTACCAGCTCTCATTCGACAAAACTCCACTAGGGCTCGGAATCCTCGGACCCAAACCGGAGTTGAGAATGGAATCACACATGCTGGACTTGTCAGAAGCCCTTGTGAGCGATTGGCAGTTCTCGAGAAGATCTCTATTGAATCGGTCGGGAAGTTGATGGACATAAATATATCGACCCAAGCAGAAATCCCAAGTCAATTCTTGATCTGCGCTTGAACTTTCGATGAGTGGCGTTGACTTTCTGGAGTTGATGAAGAAGATATGGAGGATAGATAAAAGGATAGAGAGTAGAAGAATGGAGAGGAAGAGGAAGAAACAGGGGAGGGTTGTTCTGTTGGGGTTTTTGCTCCATTTGGTTGGTTTAATTGGCTTTCCAATCTGGAATTCTTTAAGCAGAGATTGGAATTTCATGGGAAGAGAGAAATGCATGGAAAAGAAAAAGTTGGAGATTGGCTGCAGGCTTTGATCAGATCTTCAAGTATTTGAGGGATTCAAAATTGGCAACTTGATATTTTTCCCCACTTGAGGAGAGAGAGAGAGAGAAAATAGTTCAATAAATGAATTATTGAATGGACAGGAATTGAATAAATTAATCGTGAGAACGTGAACTCAAGGGCATAGAGATCGCCACATCGGTTAGATGCGGAGGTTTTGCCGTTTTGGAGGAGCTTTTCGATCTTATTTTTACAGAGTTGATTAAAATAAGGGTAAAAAAATAAACATTCCATCAATGGTTTTAAAAACCATTTCGTACCCGCCAGCATAGCCGGTATGTCTCGATTCTGCCTAAAAAATGGTACAAAAGTAGACGGTAAGGTTTTGTTCTCTGTATCGGTTGGTACCGGCCGATATCTTCATCTTAGTCATCTCATTATCTCGGTGGTACAGCCGGCACAACTCATCTTTCAAGTGAGTCAGATTCGTCTGAACCTTCAGACTTGTTGGTATGGGTTTCCAAAGGTCCTCAGGTTTGTTGGTATGGGTTTCCGGAGGTTACCTTACTTGAAGGAGACAACTAAGAAGATGAGTTTGGGGAGGAAGTAGGAGAAGATAAGGCCTAGGATTATGAATTGAAGCTACCAGTCCGCCATGGCACATTTCTGTTCAAAGAAAACCCACAAAAATCCCCGAAATCTTGATAAAAGTTAGAAGATAAAGAAGTAGAAATGAATCATCAGTAGAGCAAGATTAAACACAAGAAACTAAATGGATTTGAGAGGATTTTGACGTGGAGAGGGGTTTGGTGTCGGAGGAGCAAAGGAAAGCTACCAATGCGTGTCTGGAACAAGGCAAAGTAAGATTAAAATAAATTGTCTAAATAATGGTTGGTCAAAAAAAGTGTGAACGTGGGTAAAAGTATTAGCGTGTGCGTATATTAGCGTGTGCGTTTGTTTCGGTTGACGTTTCCTAGCCAGCTAGAGTTTCCTTGGTAAACACAATCTTAGTTTCCTAGCTAGACACAATCCTATCCTATAAATTAGTTATTTCCTTGTACAGCAAGTAGGACTCTTAGGCTATAAGAAAGGCTTGCTCGTTTGTATCAGTTACAGAAAACATAATTGAAAACGTCTCAGCCAACCTGGCTTTAATCAAATTCTTTACATGGTATCAGAGCAGGAATTCTAATTCATGTCGAACGATCCAACAAAAGGCGATCTGTCAAAAAGGATTGAAGGATCTTCGTCCACGGCTTCAGGTCCTTCGGCTGGAAGTGATCCTTCATCCCCCTATTACCTCAATGCCTCAGATAACCTAGGAGCTATCCTTGTTAGCAGCACACTCCGAGGAGAAAACTACAACACATGGCGCCGAGCAATGCAGAATGCATTGCGAGCCAAGAACAAGCTAGGGTTCGTTGATGGAACCTTACCTATGCCGGATGAAAACTCTGATCACTTCCAGGTATGGAATAAATGCAATTCGATGGTTATCTCTTGGCTATTTAACGGCTTGGCTCCTGAGCTTCATGATAGTGTAGCTTACGTTGACCTAGCGAGAGACTTATGGGTAGATCTTCAAGAAAGGTTTTCGCAAGGAAATGCACCAAGAGTCCATGAACTCAGAAGGGAAATAGCTTTAATGCAGCAACAGGATCAATCTGTGGCTGCATATTTCACGAAACTGAAAGGCCTATGGGACGAACTGACAGCCTATAGTGAGATTGCTGTTTGCACATGTGGAGCAGCCAAATCATTAATGGCTGCGAAAGAAGAGGAGAAGCTGCACAACTTTCTTATGGGACTCAATGATCGTTTCGGAGTAATACGATCTCAAATTCTCAACATGGAGCCTTTGCCATCTCTCAACAAAGCATATGCTTACGTGGTGAAGGAAGAAAGACAACTGAGTGTTGCGCTCAGTCGACAACCATCCACCGATGCAGCTGCCTTTGTAGCCAAACGAAATGATGGTGCTGTCCAGTTCTCCAAGAGAGGCCAAGCCAGTTGGAGCAACAAAAACAGTATGCATTGTGATCATTGTGGTAAGACTGGCCATCTAACGACCATGTGTTTTGAGATTATAGGATACCCGGATTGGTGGGAGAAGAAGGAGAAGCCACCAAAGAATCAAACAAAACCGAGACAAGGGAAGATAGCTGCTAACAAGGCCACAACAAGCAAAGAATCGCAAGAACCGAACTGTGTACCCTCCTTTACACATGCTCAATACGAACAACTCATATCTTTGTTGAATAATCAGAGTTAGAACAATGTAGCAGCATTTGCCGGTAAGACATCTACTTGCTCCACTGATTGGATAATTGATAGCGGGGCTTCTGAGCATATGACACCACTACAACTGACTGGTTCTTGTGAATCCACGAATTCACCACCTGTTCGCTTACCAAATGGAACAAGTATTCGTACACAGTCATATGGACAGTATCAACTCTCATCGTATATTCAACTCAAGGATGTGTTGCATGTGCCCGACTTCAACTGCAATCTATTATCTGTTAGCAGCATTACGAGAGATTTGAACTGCTCAATAACTTTCTTCCCAAACTCTTGTGTGATGCAGGACCTGGACTCGAGGAAACAGATTGGCAAGGGTGAGATGCGAGATGGCCTGTACTACTTCAGGAAGTTCACACCATCCACAGCAGTAGTCACCAAGGCCGAAACTTCTCCTCTTGTATGGCATAGACGGCTTGGTCATATGTCCTTTGATAAACTTTCTCTACTTTCCCAAGTAAACAAATCGTCACTTAGAAATTTGAACAAGAATTGTGATTCTTGTCATCGTGCTAAACAGACAAGAAATTCGTTTCCTTTGAGCAATAGTAGAGCAGAAAATGCTTTTGATCTTGTTCATATGGATATATGGGGGCCATACAGAACATCTTCTTTATTTGGTGCTCATTTCTTTCTCACCATTGTTGATGACTTTAGCAGATGTACATGGGTGTTTCTTCTAAAACAAAAATCTGAAGGCTTCAGTTTTTTCACCGTATTTCATGCAATGGTGAAAAATCAATTCAACAAAACCATCCGCCAAGTACATTGTGACAATGCTCCAGAACTTATTGTCGGCCCTATGAAAGAATTTTATCTTTAGAATGGGATACTCCTACAAACTTCTTGTGTGGATACCCCTCAACAGAATGGCATAGCCGAAAGAAAACATCGACATTTGTTAGAGGCAGCTCGAGCCCTTCGCTTTCAAGCTAATTTACCTATTAAATTTTAGGGTGAATGTGTCTTGACAGCTACCTATTTAATAAACCATATGCCCTCTACAAAATTTTCAAATAGAAGCCCCTATGAAGTTTTATTCTCCAAACCATCCTCTTTGGAACACCTCAAGACATTCGGCTGCCTGTGTTATGTTCACAATAAAGATAGGCCAAGGGACAAATTTGAAACTCGGTCTAGGGCTTGCATCTTTATAGGATACCCTAATGGCCAGAAGGGATATAAAGTCTATGATTTAGAGTCTCACAAAATTTCGGTATCCAGGGATGTTCGGTTCTATGAAGAGGTCTTCCCTTTCCAAGAAACCAAAAATGACCATGTTCGAAACCCTTTTGAAAATCAAACTGACCTATATATTCCTGATGAGCTCCCTACACCGTCCTTAACCAAAGAAGTCACCAACTCTCCAACCGAAACCACCAGCCCACCTGAATTGCCTCCAGAACCAGAAAACCTTCGACCACAACGAAACAAACGACTTCCCTCTTACTTAAGTGACTACATTTGTGAACTTCCTCAAGTGGACATGCCGTCTACACCTGCTGCCGATCACGTTTCTTCGGGTAAGGCCTATCCTATCTCGTCACACTTATCTTTCTCTCGGTTTAATCCTGGGTATACCAGTTTTGTGGCTGCCATTTTAAGGCAACAGGAACCACGGAGTTATTTGGAGGCTAAAACAGATCCACAATGGGTAGATGCCATGAAAAAGGAGGTTACAGCCTTGCAAAAGAACGACACCTGGACCCTTGAGCCATTACCACCACACAAGAAAGCTATAGGCTCCAAGTGGGTATACAAAATCAAATACAAAGCAGATGGGAGCATTGAAAGACACAAAGCCAGATTGGTTGCAAAGGGATTTAATCAGGTTGAAGGTATAGATTTTTCTGAAACCTTCGCACCAGTTGTTAAACTCACCACCGTGAGATGCTTATTGGCAGTTGCAGCCATCAAAAACTGGGAACTCCATCAACTCGATGTACAGAATGCATTTCTTCAGGGAGATTTGAATGAGGATATTTATATGTTGCCACCTCCTGGCCTCCTTTCAGCTGGTGACACGCGAGTATGCAGGCTGCGAAAGTCCTTGTACGGACTGAAACAAGCTCCTCGACAATGGTTTGAGAAATTCTCTACATCCTTGAAGAGCTATGGATTCTCTCAATCAAAGGCCGACTACTCACTATTTACCCTCACTTGCGGGCAAAGTTTCATTGCAGTGCTTGTGTACGTTGATGACATAATCATTGCAGGTAACGATGGTAAACAAATTCAGTCATTCAAACAGTTCCTACACGACACCTTCTATATTAAGGATCTTGGCAAGCTTCGGTATTTTCTCGGGTTGGAAGCTGCTCGCTCAACCAATGGAATCTTTCTGTCTCAACGTAAATATGCATTGGACTTGCTCAAAGAAACAGGGATGCTAGGCTGCAAACCAGCCCCGCTTCCTATACAACAGCAACATCGCTTAGCTTCCGATCATGCTCCTCTACTTCCGGATACAACACGTTACCGCAGGCTTGTAGGGAAGTTGATTTATCTTACCATTACAAGGCCTGATATTACCTACACAGTTAATCTTCTGAGTCAGCTTATGCAGGCACCAACTTAGGCTCATCTTGATGCCGTGATGCATCTACTCCGATACATTAAAGGAATGCCTGGTCAAGGGCTCTTGTTCCCTTCACATGGTGATCTTGTTCTTCGTGCTTTTTGTGACTCTGATTGGGTTAGTTGCCCCAACACTCGTCGCTCTACCACTGGATTTGTAACTCAACTTGGGAATGCTCTTCTCTCTTGGAAATCAAAAAAACAACCCACCGTTTCTCGCTCCTCAGCCGAAGCTAAATACAGAGCAATGGCAACTGCGACTAGTGAGTTAGTTTGGCTTCGAATGCTTTTGTCGGATCTGACTGTGACTTCTGCTAGAGCTATGATACTTTATTGTGACAACAAAGCAGCATATCATATTGCCTCAAATCCGGTCTTCCATGAAAGAACTAAGCATATTGAAATCGATTGTCACTTTGTGCGAGACAAAGTCCAATCCAAGGAGCTCACATTACAACATGTTGCCAGTCATCTTCAACCAGCTGATGTACTCACTAAAGGACTTGGAAAAAATCAGTTTCAGTCACTTCTTGCCAAGTTGAGCATTTGGAATCCTCATGCTCCAACTTGAGGGGGAGTATTAGCGTGTGCGTATATTAGCGTGTGCGTTTGTTTCAGTTGACGTTTCCTAGCCAGCTAGAGTTTCCTTGGTAAACACAATCTTAGTTTCCTAGCTAGACACAATCCTATCCTGTAAATTAGTTATTTCCTTGTACAGCAAGTAGGACTCTTAGGCTATAAGAAAGGCTTGCTCGTTTGTATCAGTTACAGAAAACATAATTGAAAACGTCTCAGCCAACCTGGCTTCAATCAAATTCTTTACAAAAAGCTTATTGGACTTTATGAGATCATATACACTCTCACATACCTGTGCCAGAACACACTAATAAATATTCATTTATTTTTATGTATGCACGCAGGTATATATGTATGTATGTATGTATGTACCGGTACATTTGAGATGATATCAAATGGTACTACATTTGTAGCATACCATTAAAAAAACAGTACATCATCTCATATGAGATTTAAAACTTTTTTCATATTTTTTTTTCTTATTTCATTTGTTATTAAGTTAAATCTGAATAAAATTTTAATCTCAACATATGATTAAAAAAACTTGATTTATTTATTACTTATTTTAACTTAACTTGATTTTTGTTTTTTTTAATCTTAATTTAGGTGAACAACTTAAAGCTCAACTGGTTAAAAGTTTATTCACGGAAAATTCTTAAAGGACAGATTTCTTAAACAAAATATAAAACTTGATAAATATTTCAAATTGGATATAATCAATCCTCAGCCTTCATCCTCATAAATTCTTAGGGAAAAGATTTCTCAAATAAAGTATGAAGCATGATAAATATTTCAAGTCGGATATAATCAATCCTCCGCCTTCATCCTCATAAATTCTTGAGGGAAAGATATCTCAAACCTGGGAAATGCGGATGCCGATCGATGACAGGGACTACGAAATGTCTGTGAAATATATTCTCTGGTGGCATACGTAAATAACAAAAATGCCGTTGATGTTTACTGGTTGTCCCAAATCTACCATAATTTTTTACCGACTCAAGTCAATTTCTTATCAATATTTAGATATTGGTACAAATTTGTCATTAATTAATATCTTTAAATTGAAACAAAAATGCTTCCATGATGTCAAGCGGAAAGAATATTACGATCTCACTTGGTAAATATTCCGTCAAGTAATTGGATATTACACATTTTAGAAATAAAAGTAAACCACCTAAGTTCGTTTAACTCAAACAGGTGGGAAAAGAGACAAATTTGCCAACTATGTTTGCTCGTAGGGATCATTTTTCTTTTATATTTTTTTTACGTGTAGATTTGCCACTGACTTGAGAGTAAATTGTGGGAAACAAAGAAGTATGGAAAAACCCTAATTTTGGTCACAAAATTTGTTTGTCTAGAACCATAGCCCCATGGTAGGAGATATGGAAAAACACTAATTTCGCTTGAACAGATTTTTAAAGTTTTAAGTATCATGAACCCTAAATTTGTCTAGATCAAATTGAGAGAATAGTGCAAATGAATCGAGTTCAAATCAAGCATGGACAGTGATGAGCCATCCTCTAGCAGATGAAGCCCATTAGCACCACCCCCTCTATCTCGTTAGCCCATCAGCGGCAGCAATGAAGATGGGGCTGAAGATAAGAGGTTGCAAAAGCTCAGGGGCTAATGGCTTTAAAATAGAAAAAGGGTGGGATCAGAATAGGGTTTCTGACATTTTTTTTATCGAATGTACTTTAATAGCTAATGGCTTATTTGCCAAAAAACAAAAAAACAAAAAAAACAAAAAGGGCTTCAGTGGCATATTATTATTCGCACCGGCTGAAACGATGGTGGCATGAATGATGCTCCAATAGGCAAATATTTATATTGGTATTAGTTTTTTTTTGTTATTTCCGCCTTCTCCTGTGGTTAGAGGTGGGAACCGGGCCGGACTGGCCCGGGCCCGGCCGGTCCTGGGCCTGGGTCACAGGACCGGGCTCGGCCCGGTTGTAGGCGGGGCGGTCCCGGGCCGGTCCCGGCTTTGGCGGGGTTTTGGTACCGGGCGGGGCGGGGGACGGGTTTCATTTTTTTTTGTTAAAAAAAAAAAAATATATATATATATATAAATAGAACAATTATTAATTATATAAGTCATAAATATTTTTAAGAAAAAACACCACCTCCGGTGTAAGTTTTATTAAGTTAAAAAGCCAAACGGCACTTACAAATAATCGGAACGTGCCTTACATTTTGAAATGGCAAAAACGTTCCGGAAATGATAAATAATAGAAACCTATGATCTGTGCTGAACAGCATAATCAGATCAAATACAAACTACATGTATGATTGAAAAAAAAAAAATTCAACTCTCGGTATCGGATATTACCTCCTCATCCGAACTCTTTTGGTCTTGATGCCGGAGTGCTGCGAGGCCCCAATCTCGGTTGCACACGCATACTTCTACCGCGTCGGGTGTCAATCTTGACCGTTTTTCTGTTATCACCCGTTTTCCGGCACTAAACGCTGCCTCGGATGAGACGGTCGATACTGGAACGGCAAGAATTTCTTGTGCGATTATCGACAAGATCGGAAATCTTGATCTCTTTTGTTTCCACCACTCCAAGATGTCGAGGTCGCTTGTCTCGAATGATGTGTTAAGATAGTCATCGACCTCAGCTAATCCCGATGTCATCGGTCGAGGTCGTTTGAGCATTTGGAGCGCCGGGTTGAATCTTGAGGAGATTGATCTCCTTGGAGGCTCAGTTTGAGAAGCTTCGGATCTTACCTTATCCGAATGCCGCTCACAATATAACTTGTATAAAGAATGCAAGTACTCGGAAGCAGAAGCAGACATAGCCAAAACATTTATATGAGACATTTCTAAATAAGTATGAAAAATTCCTTCAAGCAGTGTTGTTGTGCCCGTTAATTTTACATACGGGTCAAGTAAAGAAGCGACTAAAAAGATAGGTGGAATGTTTGAGAAATATTGAAGCCACTTAGCCCGCATGGCTTCGACAGTCGGTTTTAACAACTCATCATTTTTAAATTGATGTAAAGCATATGTGATGTTCACTAAATGAAACAAAACTTGATGACTTGTTGGGTAGTAAACACCAGAGAAAAATTCAGTTGCCTCGTAAAAAAACTTAAGCAATTCACCGGTTTTGGAACATTTCTCCCAAATTTCAGTCGTAAGAAATTCAGAACCCATTTTTAAATTCATGAAATGTGACAACAAATTTGCATACGGTAATGCATCTTGCAACATAAAAAATGTGGAGTTCCAGCAGGTTGGGCAATCCAATTTAAACCGTTTCCAAGAAAATGGTTTTTGATTTTCAATACAAAAGCTTTTAAATTCACGAAAAATAGCAGGTCTGGACATCAAATATTTTAATGAGTTTCGAATAGGCAAAATCTCATTTTGGAGAACTTCTAAACCCTTTTGCACACAAATGTTCAAAATATGGCACATGCATCTAACGTGAAAAAATGCACCGTTGAGCGGTGGTTTTAAGTTTTGACTCAAAAGGCGAGCGGCAACATCATTATTTGAAGCATTATCAAATGAAATGCACAGAACTTTATCAGTACAAAAATAATCACGTAAAGTTTCTAAGATACAATTAAATATTTGAAAACCAGTATGATCTGTTTCAATAACCTTAAATGACAAAATTCATTTTTGCATTATCCAATCAGAATCAATCCAATGAGAAGTAACACAATAGAATGATTGACCTATAGGTGATGTCCACATATCAGAAGTAAATGCCACACAATGATCAAGAGCAGAAAAATATGCTTGCAAATCTGATTTTCCGGTTTCAAATTGTCTAAAGCTTTCTTTCCTAGCAGTTTTCCTAGATACTTTTCTAAATGCAGGATTTAATTGTGATTTTATCCAAGATTCTAGGTGGACATCTTCAGCTTGTGAAAAAGGTTTTTCGGTAAGCATCATCCAATTTACCATACCTTCTCTACAAGATTGTTGGTTAAAACGAAATATACCTGGTCCGCCGGCGCCGGTTGTAGACCCAAGTTGTGTTTGTCCTCCAGAACTAGTCCCGGTACTTAGGGAGGACGTTAGCATGTTGATTTTCAATATGCTGCTTCAGCGTTCCAGTGCCGGAATTCTTTCTATGCACAAAATTTTTTCCCGCAATGTTTGCATTTTCCGTACCTCGACTCCCCTTCGTTTATGAGCTCATAATGCTCCCAAACCCAAGCAGTTAGTCTCGTGGATTTACCTTGTGCTTGAGTTTCCTCCACGCCGGGTTCATGACTTGTAGGCGTCGGTTTTGTTGACAGATTCCCGGACGCCATCGCATCCAACTCTTCCACTTCATCATCGGATAATTGATCGTCGAGACCCAAATCGTAATTCGTCATATCGATTCTGGCATCATCATTGTGAAACTCTTGAATTGAAATGCCTTTATCGGCAGGCCGAGATCGGCGACGGAATAAGGCTCGGAGGCCAGTGTTGCGGGAAGATGAACTATCTGTTGACTTGCCCTTTCCTTTTGAAGCCATGCCTCACGTACTAATAGTAGTGATTAATGCAAAATCAAGAGAGGATTATGAAGATATTATGAAGAGATTAGTAAGAAATTTGGAAGAGATTAAGAAAATAAGGAGAATGGTTGAGAGAATATAGTAGATGAAGAAGAAAGATTGAGTGATTGTGTGAGGATTGAGTGAAAATGGCATTGGTATTTATAGGGGGAGGGGAAAAATTAGTTTGACCAAAAAGTCCTTGAAATTTAGTTGTTGGGAGGGGCAAAAATGAAATTTTGGGGGCTGAAATGGAGCAGAAAGCTGTTGGAGGGCCTGCTGTGTAATTAGCCCTTTTTTAAAAAAAAATTTTTGCAGGTTAACGTTGCTGCCAGGGAGCCGTTGCGGTCAGGCGGGGCCGGGTCGGGGCGGTCCGGTCCGGGTCGGGCCGGTTTTGCGGGCTTCGTCTGGTCCGGGGTGGTCTTTTTTGCGTCTCCCTCCTCCTATTGGGCCCATACTCGGCCCATAATATTACGGGCTTTTCCCGGGGCGAGCCGGGGCGGGTTTGACCGGTCCGGGCCGGGGTTGACGGGCGGTCCGGTCCCGGTTCGGTCCGGGCCAACCCGGCCCACGTCCCACCTACCTCTACCTGTGGTCCTGGACCATCCCATATCAATTCTCTATTAAATTACACAGTTTTTTTTTATCTTCATAAAAATTCTTTACTCGGATATATATATCTCTTATATATATATATATATATATATATATATATATATATATATATATATAGTATATATTATGGGATTGGTCACATACACCTTTGAAAACCAATTGACAGCAAATTCCAAAACGTTGTTCTTTCATCATCATTGAAAGCTTTTTCTGGTAGCTATGATTTTCCTACTTTCTTTTTTTTTAATTGGTGGATAACAGCTTCGAAAAGTAGAAAACTCTTTTTACTCCTCATGTCCTAAGTTTTTTTAAGTTTTTTGAAAAAATTACTATTCATAACAATTAGTCTATAATTGTTTAGGAAAGGAAATTTTTGGTCCTATATTTTTTATCAATTTTTGTCACTTTAGTTCTAAAATTACTTGAATTGCCAGTGAAGTCATCTAATGTTTATTCTGTATACCCTGTTAGACCTTTAAGTACTAAAAGTGTCATGTGTTTGACGGTATAGCCAGGTGGCAACTAATGTCATCTAAGTCTCAATAGAAAAGGGTTTTTTTTTTTGTACGATTAAGAAATGACGCAGAGGAAAGAGGTTTTTTTACCTTAAAATTTTGAGGTAAAACAAGCAATTCACTGAAAATTGGTTGAATCAAACCAGAGGTATCAAATGCCGAGCTCTGCTTTGTCATCTTTCATGTGAAATAAATGCATCAAACAGCCGAATGAAGTATGTCATTGTAACATGAGGGTAGTGCTAAAGGTTGCTTGGACAGAGTTGAATGCAGGAAGATGTTTTCTCAGATGCCTAAGGTATGTAACCCTTGGTTTCTGTGGATATCTGCAGTGGATCAACAGCCCATTTCCTGACCATGTGATTTAAATGCTACTTGAATATAGGAGGATTAATGGGGCAGTATACGAGGAAAGAACAGAGGAGTAATTAGTGGGTGAGTAAAATGTTCAAGCTCAAGTCAGTGGATGAAGAAAATGAAGAAGAAGCTATGGATACATATTTATGTGATTGCAATGTGTTGGTTGTTATTGTTGTATGTTTTGGAAGTCTAGTATTCAGTTGTTAAGACTTTTGATGGCTTAGGGGCATAGCTGGGTTGCAGGGGATGTTGTTAAAGTAGTGTGTTTCCAAATGTTCAATGAAATGCTTTAATGAACTGTATTTTCCCTCAAAGTTAATGCCTCAATTGTTTTATGTGATTTAAGCTTTGTTAAACTTATTTATTGTTCATATGTAGCAACATAAAATGGTTGGTAAACAAGAAATGTACAGAAGATGGTTGATATAAACAACCTTTCCATTTAGGAATATGCCATAATGGTGTTCAACATTGTTTGGTTTAACAAAAACATTAGTATAGTTCTCCATACTAGGCTTATATTGCTTAGGGGTGTAAATGAATAAGTCGAGCCCCATAGCCTTAACCTATAATATCTTTCCCCATTACCTATTGTCATGTCAACCATTGCTAGACTCGTTCTAATTTGGATTGGTGGTAGTCATCAACTTTAATTATTTATGTTCGTATTCATATTCGTGTTCGTTTATTAATAAACGAACGAACACGAACAGAAAAGTTACATTTGTTTATTGTTCGTATACGTGTTCGTTAAAACTTAAATAAATGAATACGAACATGGCTTATTCGTGTTTGTTCGGTTTGTTTACAGCGTTAATATTGCTGCCTTGGTATGGTGACCTATACTAACAAAAACACCCATTTGTACAAAACCTTCCCCTATGTTAATTCTAATGGACTTACATCTAAAAGTCAGCCACATCACAAAAAATAGCTATTCCAAAAGCAATGATACATGTCTAACACAAATAGCCCTACACATGACTATTTTATGTGCTTGCACATTATTTGCTGAAGCTAGTAGCAAAAGCTATAAACTCCTCCTTTGAATTTTTTGCAATTTCTTTGAATGCATCCCTTGAAGCTTTAGTATAAGCTTTGAATTTTGCATCAAATTCTAAATTCCCTTGCACCAGTGTACTCCTATCCTTCTTAGATGCTGTGATTTCAGCTTCCTAACAATGATGGTCTTTTTGTTCTTAGTAGAACCTTTCCCCATTATTAGTTGTCCATGTACACCAAGCTGCCACATTAATGGTATATAGGGAACAAGAAACATATGTCTAAATTTTTTTCATCTAATAAAAGAAAAAAATTGGACAAAGCTGACATATATTGTTCCTTACTCACATTCAAAACAGAAAGAGTTTCACTTTCCTTAGAATGAAAAGGTTTTTTAGGCCTCTTGGACTGTGACATCCTCTTGGCCAAGAACTTGCTCTTCATACCAACTGTCTTCCCTCTAGGTTATTTGCTTGCTTTTCCTTAGGAGAATAGAAAGAATGCAACATAAATGATGCACATAACAATTTTCAATTGCCAACATATGTTTTATGGTCTAACTTACCTTAGTTGTCACTTGACTCATATTAACATCAGCATGGCTTGAACTTACCTTTGAATCAACTAGACGCTGATTCAATCAAACAAGAAATCATAAAAAGTTGTTAGTAATTATTTGAACTTTTAATTAATGAAGAATGTAACATAATGAATACCTTTGGACATCCATTTCTATTGTGACCTTCTTGTTTGCAGATACCACATGTTATTTGACATCCAACGATTGACATCTGATTACCCTTAACCATTTCAAGTGCATCCGGCTTTCTTTTCTTTGATGGTCTCCTAGATATTTTTTTTTGGTACAGGTAGAAGTGGCTCAATTAATCTAATCTTGTTCCAGAACATGACTGTGGGTACTGGACTCATCATAAATGCATATGATAGCAACACCTTATCTTTAAGACAGAACCGATTCAAATAAGCTTCAGGTTTTTTATCCTTGAAATTGATTGTACATATTGCATGTCGACATGGGATACTAGTTAACTGCCAACTACCACACATACAAGATGTATCCATTACATCAGTCACATACTTAACCTCTTTATTTAAAACCTCATACCCACTTGCTCTATTCTAAACACATGTGCATGACCTACTTTATTTCTTATTATTCTATAGTTTCTTGAATATGTTGTACCTAAACTCCATAAGCTAGCTAGCATATGCCTATATTTGTTAGTGTAACCTCATCATAAATTTAGTCCTAATCTCTTCAAGCATAGTGTGCACTGCCTTACACCTAAGTTCTAATATCTAGCCATTAAAACCCTTACATGGATTTTTATGAACTATGTCACATTTGACCATGAAGTAAAAAAAAAAGGATTACACCAGTGCTATGGATTAGTTTGCAACGTTTGTCACATTTTCAAGAGTGATTTCCATAATTTTTTGCATATGAGCTTCAAAATTTGGCATGTTGGTTGATCTGGTAGTATCCCAAAATAGTTTATCCGATATTGGACTTATAAATTTTGCACCCTAGTTGGCATAAGCATGCATGGCACACATTCTATGTTCTACATTTGGTAACATAATGGCAATTGTCTAAACTAGGCCCTGTAAACACTAATGTCTATAATTAATGGTCAAGAAATATCATCATTTCACTGAATAAAATATATAAATAAAACATATACCTTCTGCTTGTCACTGATGATAGTCTAACCTAGTCCATCCCCAATCTCTAAATCTTCAACTAAGTTAGAAAAAAACCAGGACCATGTGTCTTTATTTTTTATCTTCACTATAACCTATGCTATGGGGAACATTTGATTATTCCTATCCCTTCCAATGGCTGCTAAAACCTTCCCCTTGCACACTTCATTCAAGAAACAACCATCCATTTCAATAACCCTTCTAAATCCTGCTAAGAAAGCTTTCTTTAGTGCATCAAGACATACATAAAAGCTATTGAATACATGAGCCTTAGATTTAAGAGTAGGAGGATTTAATCTCTCATGATAAGAGCTTCTTAGATTCTTATATTTTATCTCTTTAGCATTGTCACAAAGAAGTTTATACTCTTGTTTATAGGATCCCAAAACCTTCTTAAACATTTTCATTTTGGTCCTCCTACATTTGTTCAAAGATATATCGCGCCAATTTTTTCTTTAACCAACTCATTCAAAGAGTTTATTGGTTGGCATGGCTTCGATCTCTAGATAGAAAAAACCAGATAACCAAGTGCTTCTAACGTTTGAGTTTTTGAAACTAATGCCACATGAGTGGCCGGCAACCATCTTCTTCATATGCAACGTTTCAGTTCTTTTGTCGAACACCAATGATATTGCCTAACAACATCCTTTACCATCACACCTTGCCAATACCCATTTTGATGTGTTTTTGGTTATTTTGATAGGCCTCTACACCATGATTTGAGTACTTGTCCAGTGCATCATTGAATTGCCTTGTGTTTTGAAACATTTGAGTTACCACAAACTCAGGCTTATCACAGTTCAGATCATACCTAGGGAATATGTTAGAACCAAACCCCTTTGTTTCATTTACTGCCCTCTTAGTTCCTGCACTGTCAACATCATCCCTACATTGACCCCTAACTAGGATAGTTATCTTAACCTTCTTGTCTGCCCACTTATTGTTAAACTCTTTCATACCCTTCCTGATTTTATTCAATTCATCATCATCTTCACTTAAATAATGATTATCCAGTCCTACATTCACATATTCTTCTTTATCTGCCCATCCTTCACCCGACTTGCCAATTATACTTGCATCATTATCCATCACCACACCATCATCTATATTTTTCTTAAGTTCCTCATCTGAAGACTGTTCCCCTGTCTCTTCCTCAGCCCTTGCCTTATCACCTGCATTATAAATGACATCTTCTGCCTAGACATATTCATGTTCAACATACACTTCCACATTACTATGAATCTTAATAAGCCTTACTAACAACAAGATGCTTTCATCACCATTGGCATCTATCTCTTTCAGCTCATTAAGTTCAATGTATTCAAGTTCTAAGTACAAAAAATTCTTCACTTTCTTCTCTATATACTCCTTAACCATGTCCAACAGTTCATAATGAAACAACAAGTCTATATCAACATGTTAGTTTTTTTCTTCTTCCACTAACATAACCTACTTCATTCTAATCCTTAACAAACTGTCCCCCATACACAAAACTGATGCAACCATCATACTTTATCATTCTACATTACAAGTATAGAAAACAAGTAACCATTTCAAGCACTCAAATAACCATCCAGGCACCAACTTATTTTCCCCAAAAGATGCACTAATAAAAAATAGTACCAATTCCATAAGACCCCAATTTATTGTCACTACTTACTTAAACTAACATCCAGCCACCAAACCCATTATGTTATGGACTAACTATAGACACTCGTACTATATGGACTCAAGAGCTCCCTAGTGCTTTTGCTTCTTGTGCTACTTTGGATTGTAATACTTCTCCTTAATGGATGTGTAACGAATTGAATTATTAAAATTTTTTTTTGATAACTGCAGAGAAGCGTGGGCTTCTATACTAGTAGCATGGAGTATGGTTATTAAAAATTGGTTCATAAAAATATATTTTTTATAATTTTAGAAATAAAAATTGTGTTAGGTTAGATTAGAAACCTAAAGTAGAAATGGTAAATGTACGTCTTTAGTTTTGAAAGCGTAAAATTAAATGATTCTATGACTTTAGGTGTTCTGGTTGTTGTTACTTTGTTTCCCTCTACAACCAACTTTTCTTCTTTTCTTCTTTTCTTTTAAGGATAAAGTCTACCAATAGTACAATAACTTTTTTTTTGTATCCTAAATTGATATCAAATCTTTTTATTCATCCTATTAAACTACATAAATTCATGTATCAAGTTTCAATTGGATATTTTTCGTCAATTTCACAATTAACTCTGATTGAAAATGCTAACATAACATTAAATAACACTAAAATAAATTTAAAATAATAATTTTAGTCTTTATACTTTTCCAATCATTAATTCTAAATCTTAAATTTCTAGTCAAATCAATTTTTCTCTCATTGCCACCTGATCTCCTTTTGCCTTTGTGATCCTACCTAAATTATCTATACCAGGACAGGGATCTTTTCTTCCATGATAGTGCTACCTTCACCTTCGACATCAGAATTAAAATGTTCAACCAATGGGGAGAGCAATTTTTATTCCAAGCTAACCCAGAGAAGTAATGAAGGTTGAAAGTTGATCTTCTTCTACTTGTCACAAAAAGCAAAAAAACCCCACCCCTTAAAAGAGGAACCAACGGCCAATAACCATTTGCCTAGTTTTCAACACCTTCTACTGTCACTTCCTCCACCCCCAATACCTTTTTCGGTATGTTGGTTTCTCATATGTGCATCAAGGCTTTATATCGATTATCTTCACAATATCAACGGAAGATATGAGTGAATGAGGATGGCGAAAAAGGCCGAACACCTCTACAGCCGCCGTTTCTTCAAGCGCTTAAACACTAGCGTCATTGTCGTCATCTACAAAAAATGCTACTAGACTAGGCTGCTGTCGCGAGATTGCCAATTTTTGCCTCTACCGTGAGATCTCTAGTCTTTCCGTCATTCTTTCATTCATGTTCATCACTCATTTGTTTGTTGTTTGGGAAGGAGATCATGGCACTAGGAAAGAGATGAAAAGGAAAAAGATGAAGAGTAGAATTAGAAGTTTAAGGCTAAGAATTAGTGATTGAAATAGTTTGAGGATCAAAGTTATTATTTTAAATTTATTTTAGTGTTATTTAATGTCGTATTATCGGTTTACATCCAAGTTAATGGTGAAATTGGCAAAAAATACCCAATTGGACGCAATATATAAGTTTATGTAGTTTGATAGGACAAATCTAAAGGTTTGGTATCCATTTAGGACATAAAATTTAAGACACAAAAATAAGTTAGGATGTCTCTGATAGACTTTTCGTTGTTTTTAGCGTCAACCAACCCAACCAACCTTCTCTATTTCTTTCTATCACTGAGATGAAGCACAAAATTTGGGATAAATGAAGTAGTAGATAATTTGGAATTAGAGTCATGAGGCCAAAGTTCCATTGAGAACATAGCATGGTTGTACCGATAAGCTTCTCGCATAAAAGATCGATAATCAACAGGCCGCTGCCAAGGGACTTGGGCTAGGTTAAAGTCTACGTTCTTAAAATGGAAGTAGGAGGGAGAAGGGATAAACTTGAGACCGGAGGGAGATTTAATTAAGTTTGAAGGCAAATGATGACTTAGGAGTTGCCACTTTGTGGATCCTCTATTCAAGTTGTCCTCTGCCTTCAATCATAATTGTTGTAATCTATCGGTTTCGATCCCCGGTGATATGTCCGGATAGTCCAGTAACGTGTTCAACATAATTATGGAATAGTCTTATATACTTTCTACTTTATGTAAGCCTACCCTTACAATTAACATTTTACCCTCATTAAAATTAAAAAATTTCAAGTGTGTCATATTCTTTGTGATCCATGGATCTCCGATCAAGAAATTGCATCAGCTTCTCCTCCTCATTTTTCTACGGCAATGACAGACAAAAGCAGAAGAATGAAGAGTAGGCAGAGTAGGCTATCCACGTCTGCCACATGCCCAGCGCCTTCGGCCACCACGCCAGATCGTAGTAGCATCCACTGTAGCCAAACACTACCAGGCGATGAAGTGGTGCCACCACCAGACACAAGGCCCCATCAGAAACTCATTCAACAAGTGGATGATGGTGATGCAGGAGTAAGAAGAAGCATATTTGCTCTCGATCATTTGGGCCAAAGAGATTTGGAGAAGAATCGTGAGCCGCTGCTGCTACAAATCCATTCAGCCAAACCATTTTCCCGAATTTATGGAAAAAAGCCAAGTTTGGTTGTTTAACTTTTCTTGAGTTCTTAATATGGTCATTTACGATTTTGGATTTCAGTTTAGTCACTCTAACTGGTTTTGTTTATTTTATTGCAATACCTTTACATAATATTAGCTTTTTATCTCATTTTTACATATGTCACACATTATTTGTATAGGTTTTTCACTTTCTTTATACGTCAAATTTGTACATATTTGATATCTGATTTGTACATATCTTTAATTTTATGAGGAAGATGATTTTGACTATTTCACACTTGTTTTTGGTTGGGAGGTTAAACTCGTATATTATTGAATATATTGGTAACATATAATTGATTTCATTTATACATATGTTGCACGATATTTATATAGATCCATCATTTTTTTTTATACATTGAATATGTGTGTGTGTCCAATTCATACATGGTAGCATGAAGGTCCATGCATGGCCTATAATGAAAAATCTCATACTAAAATGACTAGTAAGAAGGCCCATAATGAGGCACGAGGAGCCAAGAACCCAACAAGGAAGGAAACAAAATCCCAAAATCACTGTTGTGAAAACAAGAGTTTATAATTTATAACTCTTATCCACCCACAAGTAAATAGTGTTGTTGTGTGCAAATGGTGAATTTTGGTATTGTCTTAGTGGAAAGTGGTGAAGACACAATGAAATTCAATTCCTAGATGCTTCATCATTAAATCAATAACAAGAAAAGCTATTGAATTGACTATAGGCTAAACTTGGCTAGGTGAATGCACGAACAAAGTGAATTGGACTAAAATGAATGAAGATACTATTACCCAATGAAATCGAAAATATTATGTTGAATGAATGCAAGGTCATTAATGGAAACAAAGGTATAACTAAATGAGAGGACTATTGAGAATTAGCTAAACTACTAATGAAGTGATGAGATTAAAAAGGCTATCTCCCTAGGATTTCACTCTTTTACTTGTTAACTAAGACAAGCAAAGTTCCAAGGATATTGACTTCCTATGTGGTATGAGGTTTCAACTATCAAAATTCTCTTCCTTAAGACGAAGTTTTGCCTACCTACAATTAACTATGGCATCTCTCGAGCTCATATATTAATCTAAGATGGATTAAGATCTAACCTTATTTCAAACACTTAGGGTTCATGGATTACCTCTAATCCACAGGACCCATCATGCTCTACCCTTAATTTCCATCTTCATCCTTTCTTTCTCAAGATAAGAACGAGATAGTGAAGTCTGCATAGTGGCAAATCAACACATAATCATTAAGCACAAGGGTAGGCAACACAAAAGAATCAATACCAATGAAAAACCTCAAATAGAGCTTAGATAATAAGTATCAAGAGTTTCATCATAGAGAGACATAAGAAAATCTACTTCATAGCTACAACATCCATAGATAAGATACTTGAGTTTAATCCTAACATCAAAGTGCCAATACAAAGAAAATAACAAATGAAAGAACCAAATGGAAACCCTTAGTAGCGTTAGCCTCATGGTGCTCCAAAACTTCCTTTGGCACCTTCAAACCAAGCTCCAAGCTCATACCTCTAATGGTGACTCAAAGAGAGGAAGAAAAGAAGAGTATGGTGAATGGATGAACAATCAAACCCTTTTTGGAGAAGTTATTTTCAAAAACCTTTCTAAAATCTTGTCCTATGCTCCACCTAACTTAAGAGATAGAATCCCCTAGCCAATGGAGAGTTTGGATTAAAAAAATGAAGTGGAGGACCATAAAGATCTGGAAACCAGGTCAATGCATCACCAAAACAGGGGAACTTGTGGTGACGTGTCACCAATAATGGTGTAAAAATGACAGGAAGTTGATAAACACTCTTTTCTAGCTTTGACCCATGCACGCCTAACTTTTGCTTTGCTCGACCTCGCTTTATTCCGACGCATCCACAATGTACCCCAATTTACATAAAAAGGAAACAAAGCAAGAAAAACTAAGAAAGGTGGCACGACAAGATAGAAATTAACGGTTAAAGTCACCAAAAAGTCAACAACTTTGACTGTTACAAAATGCACTTATCAAACTCCCCCAAACTTAAACTACTTAAACTAATACTACTCCCTAGCATGCCTCTCCTAGAAAAAACTAAGCTACCAAAACAAAAAGGCTACAATGTCAACCAATTGCCACAAATTAACTTCATTAATCTGCTAGCTCAACTCAAAAAAAGTAATGATGAGTAAAGAAAAAAAGACTTTGTTATTTAAGGTGGAACCTTGGAGGTAGGGGTGATCACTATTCGGTTAAAACCGAAAAATCAAAAACTTGAAAAAATTTGAAAATTTGGTTTGGTTAATTTGGTTTTTTAGTTTCGATTGAAACCGAATAGAAAGAATAACGGTTTCAGTTCTGTTTCAGTTAGGAGTGTCAATTATTTCAGTAACCGAAAAAACCAAAATTTTTTCATGTCATATTTGAGGTTTTGGTGGGCCAGATAACAGGTTTAAAATGAGTAAGGCTTGAGTGGAAGGTAGATAAAAGATTAATGGCTTCTTTTGGGGTTTGGCCATCATAAGACAAAAGCATCATCCTCTCTTTTTCCATTACTCGCCTTCGTCCTTTGGTCTCGCATTCCACTCGCCTCTGACCTTCGCCTCTGGTATCTACTTTCACCCTTTACTCCCTTCCACCCTTGCCCTCGCTGTTTGACTTCGCATTTCCCTTCGCCCCCGCTGTCTACCCTCGCCCTTAACTTGCTTCCGCCTTCACCCTGACCGTCTGCCCTCACGGCCTCGCCTTCCACTCGCCTTCAGCATCGCCCTTCACTCACCTCCACCCCTCCAACAACTTTCTCGGACCCAACTTTCATTTGCCTCCACCCCTCCATTGCCGTGTTTTGCTCAACTGAGGGGGATAAGTACAAATCCCATAATGGTTCACGATTTCTTGCTATGTAGTTGTTTAAGCCACCTACATTTCTCTATGTTATAAGTGCATCACTATATTTGGATGTGACTTTTTTCGGTTATTTCGGTTTTAAGCCAAATCGAACTGAATATTTTGGTTTGGTTTTACTTTGTTCTATAGGCTTAGTTTGGTTAATTTGGTTTCTAATCATAATAAATTGAAAATTGAATAAACTGAAATATTTTGTTCAATTTGAACCGAATAAACTGAAAGATCAGCTTTACTTGGAGAGGTTACACCCTTACTAATTTTGCTCATTTTATTGTGTGGAGTTATACCGAGTAGCGGAAGTAGCTTATACTATGTTTCTCAGTTATAGGCTTGCAAGAGGATCCAACAGCCCCCACTAAATTCCTCTAAGGGAGTTACATGTAACCCAAGACTCAAATAGTTTTTTCACAGTTGTAATGGAATTGGGGTAGGTAAGGAAAGGGTATTGGTTGAAGGCTTTATTGGTGGAGCTAAGAAGATAATCAAGCATAAACCATGAGCACCTAAAACATGTATATTAAAAGCACCAAACCCAGAGTCTATAAACAAGAGCACCCAACTTAACTTATTCAAAAGCCCATAACTTTGTAAGGCAAATCACAAATTGCTAGTCAATTCTTGAACCCTTGATTGCACAATTATTAACATTTTTTTCTTTTTTTTTCTTTGTTTTCTTTTTAATGGGTGAAGACTCTTCCTTGATGAATTCACCTTATGCCTTTTTCTTAGAACACAAAATGTTTACTTTGGGTCCAAGAACCAACTTTTTCATTTCATTTTTCATTTTTTTTAATGAAAACCACAAATAATAATATTACACACTTCACAACCCCCACCAAAAACTACAAATTACTTGAAGCATAAGTTACCTCATTTTACCCAAGTCCCCTCCAAACTTATTTTTGTTCTTAACTGCCACTTAACCCATCAAATTTTTCTCTAAGCCCATAGTTTATACTTGCAACCTTGGTTGGAAATAAGAGATAAAAAAAAAAAAGGTAAAAGCTCAAAGTGTGGGTTAAAACAAAGAAGTGGGCAATTAGGCACAAAGGGGTTCACTAAAGGGTAAATTCATAAGGTTTAGCCATTTGGAAAAGTAGTTCACCCAAAGTAATCAAGTGAGCCTCAAATTCCATACAATGGGTGTGGGTTTGTACGGGTCTCCAGACAAATTCTAGATCAAAACATAGTATAAGCATATCAAGAAAGAACAATCCAAAACTGCTATGCAATCATTCAAGGCCCAAAAATCTCATCGGGTAGGTTCCACCAAAAGAATCAAAACCAACCTTCCAAACTCATCAAAACTTACAAAAAAGTTGAACTAGCAACCTAATCCACTTATATGTAACAACGGTTTCCATGGGGCCCCTAAAAAAAAAAAACAACCTGCATGCAACTAAATGCATGTCATGGAAGAAAATGAAATCACCAAAGCGAGACCTGAACAAAAGCAACCTAAACTCAAAGAAACACAACCTAACTAACACAATAAGAGCACAAGCAGGCAAAAGAACGACAACCTAAACAAAGACTATTAAACACAACCATCAAACAACCTCTTAAACTTAGATTTAATCATTGTCCTCAATGAAAGAAAAGAAAGGAAAAGAAAGTTCAAGGAATTATACCTGGGGGCAGATGTACCCATCCCCAACTAGTCATCGCCATGTCATCATGGTCGGAAGAGCCACTAGTCGGAGGGAAAGATAAAGAACCTACTGATGGATCACGGGAAGGTTCAAAATACGAGAAGAATGGTGGAGGATGGTTTGAGTGGTGCAGAGTGTACCACTGATAAGCTGAGGGATGAAAGTGGGGTGGGATGGGTTGGAAATGTGGATGCTTTGGCGGGATGATTGGCTGCTGCTGCTAATAGCCCCATCGAACTTGATTGGAGAGGGTCTCTTAGTTACCAGCGAGAAGTGTAATGCTCTCCCACATCTCCCTAGCAAAAAAGTTGAAGCTATTACCCAGTGACTCAAATTGAGCCATCGAATCTTCGTGCCTCTTATTCATCAGGGAGTATTTCTTGTTGAGTGCCATGACTAAAGATGCAGGAGTGGCGGTAGTCGGGTCAATGAGCTGCTCCAACCCAATTTCCATTTGTTCCCCTTTTTATTCTTCTTCTTGCTCCTGCTCTTATTCTTGTTCTTCCTCATTCGAGACTTCTTCTTGAGCACCAACCGACGCTCCCTCAAACTTGTCAACAGAAATTAGTATCATGACAAAAGACATTAGCAGAGGATCCTAAAAATGACTACGACCTTAAGAATCATCGCCGTAACCAATTGCAGGAATGAGAGATTCCCCCGCTTTGACTGACTAGCATGCAAAAGGTTGTTAGAAATGAAGTGCCTCACATGCAACAAAAAATCACAAGCAATGTAGTATAGTACCTCTAAGTGGTCTAGAGTGACCTTTCGAACGTGAGTCGTTGGGATAAGGTGGGAGGAGATGTAGTAGTTCCAAGAATGCATTTCTGGAGAAAGAGTCATAAAAATAAAGAAAAGCTTCTTATTAGGGTCATCCTTGCTTCTTGCCCACTTAACTCACCGACCACACAAAATTTGAGCCATCTGGTCTAGGGTGGAATTCTTGAATGGCTCACTAATCAGAGGATTGATCTGAAAGAAGCTAATGATGGAGGCCAAGTTGTACGTCATACTGATGGTCCTAACTTGAATGCACTTGTTTTGGCGAGGAATCTAGCTTGGCCCCACAAGATTGACATATAACTTTATGATCAAAGTCTTAGGCACCTTCACCCTGGGGGGGGGGGGGGGGGGGGGGGGGGCACACTAGTGATGCTAACCTTTTCACTCTACCACCCTTAGAATGCCCTTGTTCTTCTTTTTAAAGAAATAAAATCCCCTCTTTGGCGTGAACTTCCTCTTTAAGAAGTCTTCAAAGTAGTCACTGGCTCAGGCAGTGACAAATATGTTCTTATCATATAGCGATTCTTGGGGCTCCTCCTCCTTGATTCTCTTACCCCTGCCCTTTTCTTTAAGAGATTTCGTGGGAACCAATTTGTGAGGCATGTTTCTACAAAGCCATACAAAAGACTTTAAGGCACATTCCTCCACATATAATGCAAATAAATATATGACCATCAAAATGAAAAAGAAAGAGCTCCCCTAGGTATAAGACATACTCATGAAACAAAAACATAACATTAGGAAAAAGGACAAAAAGAACTTATGCAAGATCAAATCATTTTACAACTATGCTTAATTGGTTATGTTCATGTTCAAGGCATAGCACTTTCGAGCAATACACAGCATTGGTTCCTAACCATTTTAATGCAAAAGCAAGTTGAATGACCTATTTATGCAACACATACTTGTTATTTAATCAATTAGAAAGGACCTGCGATGC
This sequence comes from Aquilaria sinensis, assembly GCA_005392925.1. Taxonomy (NCBI): domain Eukaryota; kingdom Viridiplantae; phylum Streptophyta; class Magnoliopsida; order Malvales; family Thymelaeaceae; genus Aquilaria; species Aquilaria sinensis. The sequence continues at coordinate 203,922 of SMDT01003354.1, read as the reverse complement.
CTAGACAAGGAGTGAGATACCCATGAACATGCTATTAATACTAAATCAATAATGGTGCATAGCATAAGTTGGATGACTTTTCAAATAGAAATCTAGCATCCGAGTGTCAAACAATGGTACAAACTTGAAGTATGCAACACCAAGACACAACACAAACAAAGAGCTCAAGAAAATAAGCACCACATGAAGCCACATTATCATTCAAACCTCCTATGGCAACACTTAACTAACATTTTTTTGGAAAAGTTCAAGAGCCAAATTCTTCCAATGTAGTTCATAATAATGTAATTTCTTATTAGACCTATTTATGATTGGGTAAAATAAAGCTCTGGTGACAAACAAAACAACAAGAACACTCATTAATAAGAAATTGCCATGAAAAATTCATGGCTTCCTATGGGGACAAAGTTCAAGCATTGATTAGAGTTCCAAATCAACAAAATCAACAAAACAAGCATTAATACACTTCCAACACATCCATATACTCATGAACAATCAAAATCAAGCATGAATCACAACAAACCCATTACTAATTGGTCAAATTCACATAAACCCTAAGTAAGCATGATTCACACACTTTTGACCCATGAAAAGCATGAGAAGAAGAAAGAGAATCACTTACTTATTTCAGATTTAAAGAAAAAGCAACAAGTAATTCAAATTGTGATGCACACAAAAGGCATAGGGTTTGAAGTTTGAGAGGTTTTGAGGTTGAGGGTGAAGCTAGAAGAAGAAAAGAATAAAAAAAAAAGAGGCGTTTTAAAACAGCAACACATTGCTGCTCATTGGTGAAAAAAAACAACTTGCTGGATTTGTTAGCCAAATTTGGTGACGCATTGCCGCTATGCGTGATATACCTCTCAATTTTATTATTATTATTATTTTTTTTTTACATTTTAGCCTATAAAATTTTAAACTTACTTAGACTTTGCACAAACTACACATTTTCCAATGTTGTTCTTGCACCTTTCATCCCACTAATTCTTCAACGTTTGGCTCTTCCATATCTTCACAAAGACATAATAATTCAAGATAAACTTAAAAATATAAGAAAAACATATAATTCAAAGAACTAATCATGAAAAGAAAAGAAAATACGATCAGGTTGTCTTCCGACAAGTGCTTGATTTTATACCTCTAGATAGGTGCCTTTGACTACTACTCAGAGGGACAGATCAGCCAAGATCACTTGGCTAATGTGTTGAAGATCATCATCATAGTAAGTTTTCACTCGATGCCCATTGGTTTAGAATGTTGAGCCAACTTGACCTTTGAGCTCCACCGTTCCATAAGGCATCCCCTTGACAACTTCAAAGGGCCTAAACCACTTTAACCTTAACTTCTTGGGAAAAAGCTTTAATCTTGAGTTGAATAAAAAAACAAGTTGCCCGGGCTTAAGATTCATCAGCATAAGTTGCTTGTCCTACCATAACTTGGTATTTTCCTTGTAAATTATTGAACTCTCATAAGCCTTTAACCGAAACTCCTCAAGCTTATCCAAGTCTAAAAACCTCTTCTCTTGAGCATCCTTCAAGTTATAATTCAACTTTTTGATAGTCCAAAAGGACTTGTGCTCAAGTTCAATCGGTAAATGGCAAACCTTCCCATATAAAAGTTGGAATGAAGACATGCCAATGGAGGTTTTGTATGTCATCCGATATGCCCACAAAGTATTATCCAATTTCAAAACCCAATCTTTCCGATTAACATTGACAGTTTTCTCCAAGATTCTTTTCACCTCCTCGTTAGAAATCTTCTCTTGACCATTGGTTTGAGGGTGGTAAGCAAAACCAACGTTGTGCCTCACACAATATTTGGCGAGTGTTTGTGCCACCACCTTGTTGTTGAAGTGAGTTCTTTCATCACTAATGATTGCCCTAGGCACACCAAATCTTGAAAATATATTATTTTGCAAGAATTTCACTACAACTGGAGCATTACAAAAAGAGGTGGGAATTGCCTGAACCCATTTGGAAACATAATCAATGAACAAAAAGATATAATGATATCCAAAGGAATGAAGGAAGAGTCCCATAAAGTCAATACCCCAAATATTAAACACCTCAACTTCAAAAATATTTTGCTAGGGCATTTCATTCCTCCTAGATATATTTCCCATCCTTTGGCATCTATCACAAGTAAGCACAAACGTATGAAAATCTTTATGGCAAACCTAATTTAAAGGACCTTGTTTGCTATTTTGGTTGCTCCAAAATGACCTCCGTAATGAGAGGGTCAGCCAATAATACCTAATTTGAAGGGCATTTTTTGCCATTTTGGTTGTTCCAAAGTTACCTCCCCCCCCCCCCCCCCCCCCCCCGGGCAAAGAGAGGTATGACAATGATGCAAAGATTTTTTTAGCTTCTTCAAATGTGACACATCTATTCACTACTTGGTTGGCACACCGCTTAAACAAGTGTAGGTCATCCCAAATGTAGTGCTTTACATCGACTTGAAATTTCTTCTTCCTTTGGTAGGACAAATTTAGAGGTAGAACTTTACAAGCCAAGTAATTCTCATAATTCACATACCATGGCAACTTATCCTCCACATTTGGAGGTAAAAAATATTCAAGTACCAATTTACCCTTTCTTCTTGCACCATTGCCATAACCTCTTCCATATCCATTGTCCATAACCTCATCATCTCCGTTGAGGTATATACGATTTGCATTTTTTTCTCTTCCCAAATTCCTCATGTTGTCTCCTAGATTTTATTTTATGTTGATGAAATGTGAAGCACTAGAGCCTTTTTCTTCAACCACCATCTTATTTCTCAAATGAAGCTCACTAAGCTCCACTTTATTTCTGGATCAAAGGGTGCCAAATGGGAGCAAGAGTTTCGAGTCATGCACTAAAAGCACCTATAATGAAAAAGAAAAGTACAACTAAATATGGGGGAGAAAAAACAAATAACAAAAGCAACTAAGAACTTTATATCTATAGAAAAATCTATACTTTCCCCAGCAACGGTGACAAAAACTTTGTTGTAAAACAAGAATTTATAATTTATAACCCTTATCCACCCTTAAGTGAACGGTGTTGTTGTGTGGAAATGATGAATATGGGTATCGTTCTAAGAGAAAGTCGTGAAGACACAATAAAATTCAAGTTCTAGATGCTCAATCATTGAATCAATAATGAGAAAAACTATTGAATTGAATATAGACGAAAGTTGGCTAGGTGAATGTGCGAATAAAGTGAATTGGACAAAAATGAATGAAACTACTACTACCCAATGAAATCTAAAATATTATGTTGAATGAATGTAAGGGTCATTAGTGAAAACAAAGGTGCAACTAAATGAGAAGACTATTTAGAATTAGGTAAACTATTAATGAAGTGATGAGATTGAAAAGGCTATCTTCCTAGGATTTCACATTTTTACTTATTAACTAAGTCAAGCGAAGTTCCGAGGATATTGAATTCCTATGTGGTGTGAAGATTAAACTGTCAAAACCCTCTTTCTCAAGCTCAAGTTTTGAAGGCTACGTTTAACTATGGCATCTCTCAAACTCATATATTAATTTAAGATGGATTAAGACCTAACCTCATTTCAAACAACTAATGGGTTCATGGATTACCTCTAATCCATAAGACCCATCATGCTCTACTTCTCATTTCCACCTCCATTTTTTTTTTCAAGATGAGAGTGAGATTATGAAGTATGTGTAGTGGTCAATCAACACACAATCATTAAAGTACAAAAGTAGGCAACACAAAAGAATCAATACCCACGAAAAAACATTAAATAGACATTAGATAACAAGTGTCAAAAGTTTCATCCTAGAGAGACATAAGGAAATCTACTCTATAGCTAAAACATCCATAGATAAAATACTTGAGTTTTATCCAAACATCAAAGTGTCAATACAAAGAAAATAAGGAATAAAAGAACCAAATGGAAACCCCTAGTAGCTTCAGCTTTCTTGTGCTCCAAGACTTCATTTGACATCTTCAAACCAAGCTCCAAGCTTAAGCCTTCAATGGTGACTCCAAGAGAGGGGGAAAAAAAAGTATGGTAAATGGATGAACAATCAAACCCTTGTTGGAGAAGTTCTTTCCAAAAACCCTTCTAAAATCTTGTCCTATGCTCCACCTAACTTAAGAGATACAATCCTTTAGCCAATGGAGAGCTTGGATTCAAAAATAAAATGGGGGACCACAAAGATCAAAAAATCAGGCCAACGCATTGCCAAAACAGGGGAATTTGTGGAAATGCATCACCATAGATTCAAATCATTAGTGACACGTCGTGGCCATTGGTGACGCATTTCCAATAATGGTGCAAAAATGGTAGTAAGTTGATAACGTTGGCAACACGTCACCAACTCTCTTTTCTGGCTTTGACTTGTGCATGCCTAACTTTTGCTCTGCTTGACCCCGCTTCATTTTGATACATCCATAATGCACTCCAACCTGTATAAAGAGGAAACAAAACAAGAAAAACTAAGAAAGATGGTGTAACAAAATAGAAATTGATGGTCAAATCCATCAAAAAGTCAACAATTTTAACCGTTACAAAATGCACTTATCAATCACGGGTTAATTTATATCTACGACTGATCTTCCTAGATCTTTCCACAGCTATATAAATAGACCAATCTCACTAATCCTAATGTATGGAATTTCACTAAGCATTGCACCATTTTTGCTTTCTTGATCTAAAACTAACTTGATCATTAGAGGGTTTCTCTCGAGAAAACATCCAAGGGCTTTAACATCTTCTTTGATTGCAGGATTTCTAAGTACATCATTCACAATGCAATGGGGCATAGCCCATACAACCCCCACATTAACTATCAATTTAGCTCCCTATGGAAATATGGTGAACACTCGAGGATCTCAAATGGATAACCAAGACCAATTGGGAAACAACCAATGTATGGAACAGACCAATCGCCTATTATGTCCATAGGGCCCCAAGATGAGAGGACCGTCCATGAAGTTGAAGATGAGTTCCAAGTGCCACCTGGGGACCCCCCCAAAAAAGGAAAGAACCTGCCCCTTTAAATGATGACCAATTCCAAGCTTTTCAACATGCCTTTTTTGAATAGTTGAAAGTGATTGTTCAGTAAAAAATCTAGAAAGCATTGCTAAAGGTGCTTAAAGAGGCCACTGAATGCTACTTAGCAATTAATGAGCCCCGTCGAGCCTTGTTTCGAGATCTGCCTTAAAGGGCCTATGTCGGTGAGCCCCCTAATATCATTAGGGTGATCTGACGATCTCGCTGGCAGAGATATAAGTGCCATTTTGCAAAGACTAAATCAGATGGGGGCAGCGTATAAGGGTGCTTAAACCCTACACAGTAGGTTCTGTTTTTACCATTGATTGAGTATATGGGCCTTCATCCATTCAAGGATGAAATAACAAATTCGCCAACTTTTGATTGCTTTTGAATACCAAAAATTAACTTGTATAGTGGCCTTTTAGATCTGTTAATCATTTTCAAAGGTATATCACCTTTATGAGGCTTGAAACAACCTCAGATGCCATCTTATGTAGGGTGTTTAGCTTTATGTTGACAGGGCAGTAGCTTCCTGGTTCGGAACAAATAGGGGATGTCACTTTCATTCCTTTAAAGAATTATCCCAAGCATTCCTCTACCACTTTTTGGGAGTAGGCCAACCCTTCAGATGGTAACCCATTTATTAAGGATACAATAGAGTCAAGACAAATCCCTGAGGGACTATGTTTGAAGATTTAATGTTGAAATAGTATGAGTATGAGATTTTTTCCCAAAGCTACATCGATCTAGTAGCCATAACTCAGGGATTATCAAAGGATTTAGATTAACTTAGGATTTGCATGAGAACATTATTAGAAGAATAAAGGAATTTCTTGACCACATTGCTCGGTATATGCATGCAAAAAAGTTCAATCGACCTATAATCCAAAAAGAACAACCAAAAGTGAGACATGGAAGATCCGCACCCAGGAAGAGGAGCATAGGTGCAAAGTCATCCCAAACAAATCCAGTTCTGCCACCACTGAGGGAGAAGAGAACAAACATTTTGTATGCCTTGAAAAGAAAAATTTAGGTGCTCCAGTGGCCCTCACTTATAGGCTTTTCAGACAAACAAAATTTGAAGAAGTATTGTTGATATCATAAGAAAAAAGGCCACACACTGAAGATTGTTAGCAGTTGAAGAGGCTCTTCAAGGAGATGATCCAGGCAAAAAAACTAAAAGAATACTTGGTTAGGCCATTGTGCTCTTGTCGGAAGCAAGAAGAAAAGCCATGGAGAAGAAATGATGAAGATGATCATGACCAGGAATGACTGTAGGAGAGGCCACGATCCTCCCTAGAGAAACCATAAGACCCAGTGCCCCCTGTAGGGGTAATACACATGATCACCAAAGGAGAATACTCCGTGGTTCTGGAATGGCACAAACGCAATATTGCTTAGTTGGAAGTGACTAATGCCAACATCTTTACGAGGCTTGATAAGTTCCATGTTTTCATCTCTCATATGGACCCAATTATCATAACAGCAATAATTAACAACTTCTATGTTGATAGAGTATGCTTAGATATGAAAGCCAATTCTGATGTCCCTTTTGCTGACTTGCTGGAGAAAATCAGAATCAAGAGGTTTTCATTGACTCTTATTCTAGGGCCTACATTCAGAGTTAGAAGAGATGGGGTTATAACACTCAAGGCATTTAAGCTACCCTTTATGCTGTTGGGCGTTAATAAGGGTGGCAGAATAATCTATGACTTGCATACATCAAAGTTCTTGATTTTGGATGTATCATTATACAACGCCATACTCAGAAGGCTAGCTTAGGTATAACTTCATATCAGATTAGACATTAAATGACTAATGAAGGTTTTTGCGACTTTTATCAGATATGCTAATGTTTACATAAACCAGGCTTTAGTGTAGTGAAGTTATATGGCCATCCTATGGGGACCAAGGGATAACAACCCGGCTTTGACAGATTAGAATAGGAGGAAGAAGTAATCCCATAACAATGATCCCTATGTGTCCTTATTTAAGGATGCCGAAAATGGGCAAAGTTGACCCTGGAAAAAATGTAAAGATTGACAAATATCTTCCTTATGAGGTAAAGTTATCATTTATTGACTTCTTACAGGTTAACATGGATGTTTTTGTATGGATCCCTAATGATATTCTAGGAATATATCTGGAAATTATCACTCATAAATTGCAAGCTAGCCTATATGTTTGACTAGTCCAACAAAAAGAAATAAAGCAAGACATTTATAAGAAGAGACTTCGTTAGGGAAGAGGTTAGGAGATTACAGAAAGTGGGCATTTGTTGGGAAGTACGATACTTAGAGTGGCGTGCTAATGTGGTCTTGGTGAAACAGGAAAGTGGAGAATGACACTTGTGCACTGACTATACGAACCTGAACAATGCCTACCCTAAAAGTTCTTACACATTGCGGTCTATAGATCAATTGGTCAATGCCATTATAGAATTTAAAATTCTATCCATTATAGATGCCTTTAGTGTCTACCATTAGATTGTATGAATCCACAGGACAAGGAAAAGATGACCTTTACCATAAGAAAAACCTTGTATTACTATTAGAGGATGTCTTTTAGTTTAAAAAATATGGGAACCACCTACTAGAGACACATGAGAAAGATCCCATTAGAGTAACTTGGCTAAAACATGAACGTCTATGTAGATGACATGATTGCTAAAAATAGGGCAATAGACCATCACTTTGATGATTTGTGAAAGACCTTCTAGAGAATGAGACAATTTGATATGAGATTAAATCCTTGAAAGTGTATATTCAAAGTATGAGCCAGGAAATTTTTAGGTTACATGGTCTTCAAAAGAGAGATTGGTGCTAACCTAGACAAAATGAAGCAAATCATAATAATGCTTGACCCCCAAAACAAGAAAAATGTCCAAAAGCTAGCAGCTAGGTTGAATGCCCTAAAATGGTTCATGTCACAATTTAGAGATTGTTGCTGACCCTTCTTCCAAATACTTAAGAAAGAAGCAATGTTTGAATGGACGGATGAATGTTGTGAAGCCATTGGACAAATCAAATAGTACCTGCGACTCCTCTTAACACTGAAACAGCCAAAGCTTGATGAGCTTCTTGACTTGTACCTAGCTGTTATAGAAGGTTCTATTACTGCCATAGTTGTCAAGGAGTAAAGACATGGGTAATGACCTGTCTATTATATTAGCTAAACACTTCAATTAGCAAAATTATGATACCATATCCTTAAAAAAATAGTCTTTGCCATCGTGATAGCATCTAGGAAATTGAGACCTTATTTTCAAACATATAGGATCATCATTCAAATAGAGTTGCCCCTCTGAGACATCTTGTAAAAGCCTAACCAATCTGGACAACTGGCTAAATGGTGTATTGAGCTCAAAGAATTTGACATTTAGTATGAACCCCGGAGAATGATAAAGGCTTACGCCTTGGCCAACTTTGTTGTAGAAATGACACCTGTAAAAGCAATTGAGGAGAAGCACTTAAGTGATGTCCTACCTTGGGAAATGCATGTTATTGGAGCATCTAGACCCAAATAGCAAGGCACTAGGGTTGTACTACAATGACTCTTTGGTATGGAGGTCACCCTCAGAATAAAGTTTCAATTCCTAGTTACGAACAACATGACCGAGTACAAAGCACTCCTAGTGGGACTATGGATGGCTGGTCAAGCAAGGAACATGACGCCTGCAAATATATAGTGACTTCCAGTTGATAACGATCAAGCCATGACAATGGTAGGAGTCAAAGATCCCACCCTTTTGTAAGTATTTGATCATGGCAAAGAATTTAATGTAAACGTTTGACCTCGTGTAGGTCTAGAAGGTTCTGAGGTTTCAAAATATGAAGGTGGATGCCTTCTTAAAAGGTTGAGAATAGGCCTTAATGGAAGAACTTGTGGAACTATCGATCCATCAATTATAACACCCAAGGAAAAAAAAGAAGACTAGGATGTGGTCGGTAAGGTTCGTTATCATAGGAAGAAAATTATACAAGTGAGGGATTTCTTTACCTCTACAACGATGCTTAACACCTTAGGAAGGGCAAGATGTGCTTCAAGAAATCCATCAAAAAAATTGTGGAGTACACATTGGCATCGACTTCCTGGCCTATAAGACATTGTGACAAAAATACTTTTGGCCAATGATTTGGGGAGACATCAGAAGGCTTTTCCAATGATGCTACTCCTGTTAGCTTAATGCTTGGATACAAAAGTTGCCATCCTCTGGCATTTCACTAGTAGCTAATCCTTGACCATTTGTTATGTAGGGCCTCGACTTGATTGAAGCACTCCCTACAGCCCTTAGACAAGTGAAGTATTGTATAGTGACCATGGACTACTTCACTAAGTGGGTGGAAGTGAAGCCTTTGGCATCGATCATGACCCCTCAAATCCTAAAATTCTTGTGGAAAAACATAATTTGTTGATTCAGATGCTCGAAAGACATTGTCACAAACAATGGTAAATAATTTGAAAACTAGCAGATGTGTCGATTTGTGAAAACAAAGGGAATGCGCCTCTATTTCACACCTGTAGCCAATCCATGGTCAAATGGACAAGTTGAAGTCATCAATCCGACCATAAAAGAAGGCCTAAAAAAGAGGCAGAGAGAGGCTAGGGAAAAGTGGGTCGAGGAACTGCTCAGTATTTTATGGGGCTATAGAATGATGTCAAGAAAGCCAACTAGCGAAAGTCTTTTTACTGTGGTGTATGGAATAGATGTGCTTATACCCATGGAAATTGCATATCCAACCTTTTGAGTTTGAGCATTTGATGCCAAAAGAAACAACAAAGCACTAGAAGGAAGATTGGATTCACTAGTAGAATTGAGAGACGATGCCTAAGTTCGCATGCTATCTCAAAGAACTCCACCAATGCTCTTTTCTGCCCCGAAGTGAATTAGTAGGGCTCAGCATGCTAGTGGTAAGACAAGTAGGCTATGTTAATCCCTACCCATTTAAATGACGTCTCCCCCATTTCTATGTAATGGATGGGGAACAACTATGTGAAGTTTGGGTTCTCAACCATCTACTTCAACCAGGTAAAGAGTCTGGTGTAAGCTCAATGGCCCTTGAAGCCTTCCTTTATCAAAGGTCTTTGGACTAGGGTCTATTGAAGGGTTGATGCCCATTCACACGGGAAGCCCACACTGCCTTCTTCAGGGTGTAAAAGAAAATTTCCTTCTATTCAGCTCACGAATCTTTACAGTAGATGAATGGAAAGAATTTGTTCCCTTCATGGTTGACAGGGGCCACGTGGAAGAATAACGAGTCCTCCTTCAAAGCTAACATATAAAACTGGAAAAGACCTCTAACAATCATGGCCATCTTGGAGTAGAGAATGAAGGCATTTATATGGGTAAAGGAGTTTAGGGTTAGCTGAGAATGCGGCAACTGGTAGCGCTCGTAAAATTGCTTTACCAATGGATGGAGGGGGAATCGAAACCCCGTTTTTAACTGGCTCACGAAGACGGTAAGGACGTCAGTCCTTAGATCTCCCTCAGTGAGGCCCCAATTATTTAATGCCTTCATCCTATTGAGGGTAGCCACCACCACATTCGGCCAAAAGAACCTTTTAAGGTTAGTCGATAGGGTCTCTTCAGTGAAAGACATCTTTACACTTTTAGCACCATAAGGTTAGGGGTAAACACTTCCCTAAAGACATCTGTCTTGCTTACCTTGACAGGGGAGGCAAAAACATGACTGGCGACAGCCTTTCTCGATGAGGATCTTGAAGGCGCCATATGGAAAAACTAGCAGAGAAATGGTAAAGGTTGCTGCTAACATATGATGGATGGTAGAAGAATAAGAAAAACCATGCAACACAACAAACAATCTAGCCCAAAATGTAAAAATTGTAACATGCTAATAAAGAAAGAAAAAAAACAAGTACGGGAAGCCAAAATACATTACTTGAATCAAACTACTTGCAAGGAAATGAACAAAAAAACTGTGGGCAGAGAACTAAGCAGCACCAGGAAAAGAACTTTATGCAAAAGTAGCAGAGGAATACAAAAAGGATGAGAGTAGTGAATAATAGTAAAATAATGAAAGAAAAAAGGTAAAATCCCTACCCTCATATATAGAAGGGACCACGACTCTTAGGTAACCCCTAAAAAACACCATCATCATTATGCCAAATATTTAGGCCACTAGGAGTTGGACACGTGGCAAGAAGCAGTTGTCAAAGAGTCACGCTGAGTCGTTTCCCTAGAGCAACATTAAATAGGCGTCGCTTCATCTTTTACCTCGACCGTTAAAATTAGCACGTGTATCAAAGATAAAGCAATGATGGTGGCCTTCTATGAACTGACAACGTTTTGATGCCTTCTTCTGGAAGTCGTTGAATGAGGTGTTGTACCCAATTATATACGACAAAGTATGAGAGGCATGGGAATGACATAGATGGGGATCATACCCCAGCCACGAAGTGACAGAATACTGGAGCGGAGAATCATGGAGAAATACAGTAGCGTTTTGACCCCTAATTGAAAATGTATTACCCAAAGCCATTTTTTTTAAAAAAGATGGGGGGTTATTGGTAGCATAAAGGCCCATGCATGGCCCAGAGTGCAAATGCCCATACCAAAAAGACTAGCAATAAAGCCTATAATGAGGCGTGATGAGCCCAGCTCCAATTGGACTCAGGAAGAAGCCCAAAAAGAAAACAAAATCCCAAAATCGCAGGATAATTCCTATTTGGGAACAATCTTCACAGATCCTCTCACAACTATATAAACAGACCAATCTTATCAATCTCGAGATACGAGATTTCACCAAGCATTGCTCCATTTCTTTTTCCTTCATCCAAAACTAACTTGATCATCGGAGGATTTCCCCTAAAAAAACATCTTGAGGCTCTGACATTTTCTTTGGTTGTGGGATCTCTTAGTTCATTCTTCACAAAGCCATGGACCTTGGCCCATACCACCCCACATTAACTATCAATATATATCCCTAATTTTTAGGAAGATACAAGATTTGATGTGTTTACACTTGTTTTATGCTATGAAGGGTAGTATTGTAATACAAATATATATAAATATAAAGAGTAGGATGCACATTAGACTTATCTCATAATTGTTGGATGGTTTATATTAAAATTTTAAAAATTTATATATGATAATATAAAAAATAAAAAAGTATAAAATTTTTAAATTATGTAAATGTAACTTTATCTTTAAATATCATTTTTTTGTTAGAGGTTTAAAATAGTAATAATTTAAAAAATACAATCTCCAACGAAATAGTTTTTATTTGGTGGAATATCAAATTTGCCACAAATGTTTTGGGTTGGGAGCTAATATGCTACTCTAATTTTTTTAGCCTCAATCTCCTACTAATATTTTAAAATAGATCGGATATGTCACTAAAGTTCCAAATTAAGAGTGGATATGTTACTGACCGTTAAAAAGCTAACGGAAAATGTTAAAAAGAAAACAAAAAAAAGTTAAAAATAACAAAATTTAAAATTTTAGGGTAATAATGCAAGTTTTAACAAACTTTAAAGACATTTTGTAATTAGACACTCTCTCTCTATCGAATGCTGGCCAAAAGATTAGACAACAGAAACAGAAGGAAGGTGGCAATGGGGCTAGGGCACTGGTAATGAAGATAGTGACAAAGATCGAAGCTCTGATGGCGAAGATCAGATCTTCTTTTAACAAAAATCTTAAAGATTTTGATATTTTTTTAAAGATGCATAATAACTCAAAGATTTCAAAATCTGCTATTTTTACCAGTTTTTATTATTTTCTAACCGACAATGGCATATTTAACTCATTTTAAAACATTAATGAGAGATTAGAAAAAAAAATCTATAATAACATATCTACTTTCTACACAAAATATTAGTGATAAATTTAATATTTATATCATTTTAATTTTTTCCCCCTCACAAAAAGCTTGCTTCCGATTTTTCCCCCCCACAAAAAGATTGCTTCCAAGCACGGCAGCCGCGCGCATGACATGACCGCAGCCAGTTCGGGTTAGTTGCATTCTTCACAAACCATTCCTCCCTCTGACAAACGCTATCCCTTATTGCAGATATTAGTAACGTCAATCTAAAAGCACGGACCTTTGAAATTTTGTTTCAACACTCACTGCCTTCGCCCTTCCCCTGCAACTGAAATGGCTGCCCTGTCATTGGCGCCAACATCTTCGTTTACCTCCGTCAAGAAAAACTGCGCCTTTCAGTTCTATTTCTCTTCTTCCAAGTCGAATAGAGTACGGACTAACCCACCTCGTAAAGTTAGAGTTTTCTGCGAATTTAAGGTGATTCTTGGATACCCTTTTAGGGATTCAGTATTCTTCTTGCCAACTTTCTATGCTTTGGTTGAAAGATGAAACTTTCTTTTTGTTGGTTGTCGTAGACAGAAGAGTTGGAGATAAGAAAGAGCGCCCCTTCGGTAGAGGAGGAGGCTGCTTCAAGTAATGGCAATATTGACTTATTGGCCTCTGATAAATGGAGAGCGGTGCCCGACATTTGGAGGTCTTCAGGAGAAAAGTATGGTGATCGGTCTGCTCTGGTGGATCCATACCATGATCCTCCAACAAAGATGACTTATAAACAGGTAACCAAGCAAGATGGAGTTCTTACTCTGTAGCAGTCTCATCATATCAAGACCAGTTTCTTTACAGATGGAAAAAGAAAGTTCATTTTGCCCCTTTCGAGTTGCAGCTGGAGCAGGAAATTCTGGATTTTTCTGAAGGTCTAAGAGTAATTGGACTAAAGCCGAGTGAGAAGGTTGCACTTTTTGCGGATAATTCAAGCCGCTGGCTTGTTGCAGATCAAGGTACGTGTAATTTGTCTATCTGTTGACTTCCTTGGTACAGTGGGCTGTTTTTGGGTTCTCTTCTTGCTGATTATGTTCTATTTCCCTTTCTATATGTTTTATGTGTCGACAGCTGAAATACTAGGCAACTGTCTGGTTTCTCTAACATAAATCCTACCAGGAAATTTTGCTTAACCTGTTCAAATTGTCTGCAAAAGTGGCAATGCCTGAATCCTTTCACTAACATTTCTCTTCTCCTTAAACAGAAGCACTTGGTTTAAGGTAGATGTCATTGCCTTTTGTGAAAAAATTGCATTTTTTTCCCTTTTGGTTTAAAGCCAGATTGGCTAGGAAATCATGCTACCTCTGTTGTAATAGGTTGGATTGACATGGTATCACAAAAATTTGTCCATCACATAAAGGGCCAGATGAGTATCTCTATCCAGTTATGCATGATCTTGAGACCCTGTGCCTGCTAGAATATAATCCTTTGCCACATCTAGAATCTTTATGGCCAACCTGCACAATTACCTTAGACGAAGGAGTTTCTTGTACACAATTTAATCACTTCTATTTTTCAGAAGATTTGAATATGAAGCTCACTATTTTTTTATTCGTGTGGTCAGGTATAATGGCCACAGGGGCAATTGATGTTGTCAGGGGTTCAAGGTCGTCACTAGAAGAGCTTTTGCAAATATACAAGCATTCAGAAAGGTTTGTTAGCAGATATCTTTATGAATACGTTGCTTTTTTTTTTTTTTTTTTCTTTCTCAATCGTTTATCAAATGTTTTGTGTTCTATCCACACCCCCCCGGGCCCCCTAAGTGTCTTCTTGTTTTTGGCTGCTTGCAATTGTAATAAGCCTGGAACATGTGAACTTCTGGTTCTTATGTTGTCACTGCAATCAGCATCTCTCTTCACAAGCTTTTCTGTCCATGGGGCAGGGTTAGTTTTGGTTTTCCTGCTCAGCAACTTAATTCCTTGTCCTGCACTTCTCAAAAACTAAATGAACTTAACCAGGAAAGTTTGAGTTTCTTTTGCAGTTCTTATTCATCCACTTGCTAATATTTTAATACTCAAATGCTTTTGGTATTGTTGTTTTGTTGGTTTACAATTCATACCTGCTCTAACCTCTTCATCCAGATGGATTACATGGGTCTTTGAATTTATTCTATGTTACTACAGTGTTGGACTAGCTGTGGACAATCCTGAATTTTTCAACCGGATTTCAGAAACATTCTGCTCTAGAGCAGCATTTAAATTTGTCATTCTACTTTGGGGAGAAAAGTCTAGCCTAGTTGGTGATAGAATGGAAGGTGTTCCTGTTTTCAGTTATGATGAAATCATGGAGTTTGGAAGAGAGAGCCTTTTGGCTCTTTCTGATCTTCAGCATGCCAGTAAGTTTGCAAGCTGTATATCTAAGTACAATCTGTTCTCTCTCAGAATTTGAATACTCTTTTAAGTGCTGGGCCTGGGTTACGTAACCATAATCTTCATATTCTTTATATTGTTGCTTCCGATTTAATTGTTGGACCAGGAAGCATGGCATGACTAATCAGGAAAAGGAAACCATCATTGATGATCTTGTCATAAAATTAATATGAGAAAAGAGAGTTTCTGGTAACTTCATCTGTGTCACTTACATTGTCCATACTCTATTTAATTGTTGGACCAAGGAACATAGCATGACTAATTAGGAAAAGATAAACATCATTGTTGATCTTGTCGTAAAATTAATACGAGAAAAAAGAAAGTTTCTGGTAACTTCCATCTGTGTCACTTGCATTGTCCATACTAACAATTAATCATCCTGCTTGTTTTCCTTATTACGTCTCTTTAAAAGTTTCTTAGTCAGCATGTTGCTTCTACATTTTCGTCTGTTATTTCCTTGGACATATGATGATTTTAAGTATCATTCCTTGATAACATTAATAGAAACTGATACTGAATCTACTATCAGGACAGTTTCAGAGATATGAACCCTCAAGTTCAGACGATATTGCTACAATTGTGTACACAAGTGGAACTACTGGCAGCCCAAAAGGTGTTATGCTTACTCACAAGAATCTTTTGCATCAGGTAAACAGCTCCCCTCTAATTTCTATGTAGAAACATGTATTGTCACTTATGTGTGACTTGCATTACAGATAAAAAATTTGAAGGAAATTGTGCTCGCTGAAGCTGGGGAAAGATTTTTGAGCATGCTTCCATCATGGCATGTATATGAACGAGCTTGTGAGTATTTCCTATTTACACAAGGGATTGAACAAATATATACAACGGTGAAAAATTTGAAGGTATCTATTGTTAGTTTTGTTCATGTTTCTGTGGAATATTTTTACTTGATAGAGTTATGATGAGTTGACTGAACTGGAATAAAGTAGTTCTACTTTATGATTGTCACCATGATGTCCTGATTGAACAAACCATATTGATGATATTGAAGTCTCATGGTGATTTCCTTCGCCTTGTAGGTTGATCTGCGGCGCTATCAGCCGCAATACCTCATATCTGTTCCTTTAGTATACGATACACTGTACAAGTGCGTCCTTTTCTTTTTCATCCTACCTATGTTAATGGTGGACCTTCGTGGTGGTTGCTACATGAACCCTAAACTGTCACAGTGATAATGGCCTAACCACATGTAGTTATTGTATCAACCTACGAATATTGTTGCTGGGTGATCTCCGGCAGATAAATAGCACTACAAGATTCTCCTATCAACTTCACGAAATGCTTGTTGTATGATTGTGTTAGTGAACATAGCTTCCCATTGAAACACTTAATGAATATCATATCTTAATGATATTTACACAATTAACAAGAATCGCTGATCTGCTCTACTTATTTGTTCCTTCAGACTCTTTCGATTAGAGTCTGTTTGTTCAACCTATTAATAAATCATGACTTTCTTTGCAGGGAGATTCTAAAACAGGTTTCTGCAAGTTCACCTGCTCGTAAATACATAGCACTTGGGCTGATAAGGGTCAGCTCGTCATATATGGAGTTCAAGAGAATTTATGAGGTAGTTTCTGGTTATAATATGGCATTTGCCGTACATTCTTTTATTGCCCACTCAAGTGAAGTTGTTTATTTGCTCCGATCATGTTATATTTGCTTTTGTGCAATGCTTTAGTCATTCATTCTCAAAAGTGATGAAACCCAAAGATAAGCATGTGACTTGGTTTTGGTTCCTCAATTAATTCTATTCTTATCTTTCAGAAACTAGATCCTGATTCAGTGTAAATCTTTGGCCACTGATAACCAAGAGGAGTCGTGTCCAGTACCCGCCTTCTGTAGTTGTTAATGCACTTTCTTCTTCCGGTTAATTTGCAGTGTCCTGCTTCTTTGAATGTGATGGCTTATAAAGAATCTAACTGCCCTCTTACGATGCCTGTCCTACATGCTTAAAAACATACAATGAAATCTGCTACTAAAACAATAATAAAATTTGTAGATTACATTCTATAAAATTGTGAGACTACTTTTTTTTTAGCCAAAGTAGGATATTATTAACAGCAATATATAGTTGTACAACTCCAAGGCACGGTCAGGTCAAATGAGACCTTGTTATATTGAGATTACTTATTTTATGAAAGATATTTTATGAATAGATAAACAAATCAGTTTTAGGAACTGTTGTGCACAATATCGGAACATTGATACCATGATAACACACTCTTTATTGCAACTTCAGTTGCATCATTCACTCTGTATTTGGGCACTGTATGAACCAGACGCACCAATAATGCCTCGTGACATTCTATTCCGATTCTTATAAGCTCCTTGCAACATTCATTTGAGACAGATCCTGCCCTAAAAATATTTGCCACAATCTCATCTGCACAATGAACCTTCATAGTAGCATCACAATGTTTTTCTTTAATAATATCACGGTAATCTTTTGCCGTAGAAACTGAAACAAAAATAAGAAACACCAAAAACCTCTCAAAGTACTTTGAAGTTTTCATGTTCTTGGTAGTTTTTCTTTGTTTTGTTAAGATGAGAAATTTAGTTTGAGAATTTATGTTGCAAGAAGAAACTTGTTTATATACTAGCTTCTTTGTGAATTAGATGAAATGGAGAGTGATTAAATTTTTTAACTCAAGAGACTTTATTAGTTCCTTGGTTACATTTATGTAATTCATAAAGTTAAAGTCGGTGAAACTGCAAATCTTTAGTTTATAAATATCTTTAGTCTTAACTGTTTCAATTTTTATTTCTTAATGTCAACAAAATGAAATAACATTCATCTGTTTTTTCTTCCCTCTTACCAAAACATGTCCTATTTAATTTTCCTAAGAACTTCCATTCCGATGTTTTATTTGTTTATTGCATTGAGGAGATACAATCTGCTAGTTTATTTTGTGGAATTCAATTTTGAAAAAAACTATATCAAATATTTTTATTTTACAAAAGATGCTTCACAATATTTTTAATTGTGTTAATATTCTACTATTTCATTATGTGGAATATAGTCTTGAGTATTTTACTCTCAAGTATCTATGATTTTCATTATAAGAAACATTCTTACATCTATTTTGCCCTATGTATTATATAAACAAAAACATACGAGTTCATATTTAGTGTAAAAATTTAAAGCTTTTTATTCTTGCAAAATGTAACTATATAGGATCATTTATCTAAAAAATTAAGATTTTTCTTCAAAATGAGTTATAAGATAATGTTTTTAATATTTAGATGCGATAGTTAGTCTCATTTTCTAATTACTTATTTATTGTTTATTCATTGACTATTTATTTCCATTTTTAACTAAGAATCATATATGACCTTCCATAGAGGTCATTCAATATATACATTACAGACAAGGAAAGTATAATTTCACCTCATTTTCTTAAAATTTTGAAAATTAAGTCTAGTTTATAAGTATGATAAAAATTTCATATCTATCCATTTTTTCACTTCCACTACAAGATAATGAATTTTCAACTCATGCTTGCGTACAAAACAAGTTTTTTACTATGTTAACTTTACTTCAAGTTGCATGTTTTGACCTAGTAGATGACTTCACTTTTAAGGTAGGAACTTTTGCGTACTAATGATTTATTAGCTCATTTAGTAATTAAAACTTGGGAGATGCTTGGTGGTGAATGAGCCTATTGTTGATAAAGAGCATTAAAATTTCAGCAAGCTACAGTAATGAACATCTGGCAGCTTGGACTAGTTTGAGTTTTGTTTGGTCCTTACACAAACTAGCATTAAGTCAAATGGAACCTGGTAAGTAAATAGTAAAAGAAACTTATATGAGCATGAATTGGAGGCAAGTACGTTAGGAATTAGTTTTTGATACGAAGCTGGAAAATATTGCTACAAAGTGCAGAAATATCGGATAAAATTCTCAAAATTTGCGCTTAAAAGCAAAATTGACCCATATAACCTTTAAATGACCTGAAATTTTGTAGGAGTCTAGTATTTAGTGAAAGAAACATGAGAGGTGGAAAATGTGGTCAGTTTGGAAGTAAAATTTTGAAGTGCCTAAAGGTAGCAGTTGGTCATACTAATGATAGTGATGCTTCTGTAATTTATTATTAACTAGTTGAGGTCCTAAATAACTAAAAGTTTGATTTGATGCTGAGTGAGAACCGAAGATAAATAAGCAGCAACTTTTTTGCACTATAAAAAACAATTTGACCCCTCTGCAAATACCTGCTACAAATAATGCTCCAAAAATTATGATATTTGAACACAAGTGACAATTGGTGTGTTGAAACTTATGACATTATTATTATTTTTTTTTACATTTACCTTCATGGATAAAAACATTAAAACATTGATGGATAAGTTTTCCCTGACCTTGGCCAATAAAATGGGAAGAAATATTGACTGTCTAATTTCAAAAATGATTTGAAGAGAAATGTTGGAGCATTTGGATTTCATCCTTTAATGTAGTAACTTTTAGATTTCAGTAGTTAAGTATACATGTGTTGGTCTCACATAATAACAAGAATATTTTTCCCTTTATTACAATGATTAATTTACTTCAACAATATTTTTAAAATCTGCATAGCACACGTTAACAAATTCCTCATGTTATTTGTGTATTATATGGTTTCAAATCTAACATGATTATATCAATTTCTTTTAGTTTTAACTGAAATCCATATTGGAGTACAAAAAATTCATGAACTTAAAAAAATAAAATGAAATCTGCTACTAAAAAAATATTAAAATTTGTAGATTACATTCTATAAAATTGCAATACTGCTGTTTCTCAGCCAAAGTAGGATATTATTAATAGCAATATATAGTTGTACAACTCCAAGGCATAGTAATCCCACAAAAAAAGGTCAAATCAGAGCTTGTCATATTCAGATTACTCATTTTATGGTAGATATTTTATGAATAGATAAACAAAATCAATTTTAGGAACTGTTGTGCACAATATCTGAACATTGATACCATGATAACACACTCTTTATTGTAACCTCAGTTGAGTCATTCACTTTGTATTTGGGCACTGTATGAACCAGACGCGCCAATAATGCCTCATGACATTCTATTCCGATTCTTATAAGCTCCTTGCAACATTCATTTGAGACAGAGCCTGCCCTAAAAATGTTTGCCACAATCTCATCTGCACAATGAACCTTCATAGTAGCATCACAATGTTTTTCTTTAATAATATCACGGTAATCTTTGGCTGTAGAAATTGAAGCAAAAATAAGAAACACCAAAAAATTCACAAAGTACTTAGAAGTTGTCATGTTCTTGGTATTTTTTCTTTGTTTTGTCAAGCTGAGAAATTTAGTTTGAGAATTTATGTTGCAAGAAGAAACTTATTTATATACTAGCTTCTTTGTGGATTAGATGAAACTGAGAGCCATTAAATTTTTTTAACTCATTAGACTTTATTAGTTCCTTAGTTGCATTTATGTAATTCATGAAAGTAAAGTTGGTGAAACTGCTAAACTTTAGTTCATAAATATCTTTAACCTTAACTATGTTAATTTATATCTCTTAATGTCAACAAAATGAAATAACATATATCTGTTTTTTCTTCCCTCTTACATAGACATGTCCTATTTAATTTTCGTAACTTTCGTACCAACATTTTGTATTTATTATTTTCATTTATTCCATGGTTAATACAACTTAAGTACTCATTCATTGTCGATTTCATTTCAAATTTTTTATTAACAGGGATTATGTCTCACGAAGAACCAAAGACAACCTTCATATATTGTTTCAGTCCTAGACTGGTTGACAGCCAGACTAATAGCTGCAACATTGTGGCCTCTGCATCTGTTGGCAAAGAATCTTATCTACAAAAAAATCCATGCTTCCATTGGAATGTCAAAGGTCTTCAAGTTTTTTGGTTTTAGATGCTTGTTGTTAGTGCTATATTTCGGAAAGTACTCCGGAACCTGGTTACTATTTATAATGTTCACATATTTTTCTCTAGAAAAACTGATTTCACTGTTTTCCGGAAAACTGATGTTAAGACTTTTGCACTTGATATTTTCTTGACATGCACTGTTCACCTTGTCATGTCCATGCGCACTCATGGATTCTTGATTTGTTTTCTAATTTACAAGTTTTCAGGGTTGATATTGTAGTTCTCTTTTTCTGTTCCTTCACGTAATATGTAGCTTATCCATTTTAAGCTTTTTGTGATTTCATTGATCATCATGCAGGCTGGTATAAGTGGTGGAGGCCATTTGCCTTTACATGTTGATAAGTTTTTTGAGGTTACATGCTGACCCTTGGCGTCTTACTTCTTAGTGGAAGGTTGAATATTATTTGATAGCTCTTGCACTAATTCCATGAACACGCAGGCTGTTGGGGTGAAAGTACAAAACGGGTATGGTTTGACAGAATCATCTCCTGTTGTTGCCTGTCGACGTTATAACTGTAATGTAAGACACGTAACCATTACATTATGAATGATAGCAAAAGTAATGCCTTTTCTTCTCCTATTGGCTCAAATTGTGTGCATATTAGTGATTAAAGAAGTGTTAGGAATCTGAATAGAAATATATCAAGTATTTAATTGCATTGTATTAATAACCCTAATATATGCACCAAATACATGCTCCTGAACAATCAGAGTTTCATCCTTTTCTTCTGATTGTTTTTTGAAACCTTCCCTTCTTGTGCATAGGCATGGTTTGATCTGATGGATTTTCCTCCAGTCCTTAGTAGTCTTCATTGTCATTTTTCTACTTATCATATGGACTTAAAAATCATAGTGAAATATGGCATAGAGTTTCTGATGAAACCTTTTAAAGGTTATTGGATCTATTGGGCATCCACTTCGTCACACAGGAATCAAAATTGTAGATCCTGAGACCGGTAGACCTCTTCTGCCTGGCTGCAAGGGAATTGTGAAAGTCAAGGGACCCCAGGTCATGAAAGGTTACTACAAGGTAATATTGGATTTGCATTTAGTTAAGATCGAAGAAACTTTTGTTTGAGAAGTTGACTAGAGAATGTTATTGTTTTGCTAATAACTGAAGCTCTTATTTAGTCCCATGGGCAGCCTATATACAGCTGGGCAGAAAACCAGAAAAGCCAAGGAGTGGTTGATTAGGTTCATGGGGGGCTCTGAGGGTTAACTTCTGGGATAGATTCCAGATTTGGATTTGTAGTTATAACTTATATCTGTACAAGAAGCAAAGGTCTCAAAACGTAATAGTAATAAGTAAAAATGTTAGCCCTGTGTTTGACTGAGGAAATGATAGACCAACTTGTAGGTTCACAGCAGAGGAATAACTGGACTAAGCAGCACACAAACTAGTCTAAAAAATTTACTATTATGAGATTCCCATTTAGGAATGCATTTCTTTTTGCTTATAAGAAAATGATACTGTTGTGATATGACAAGCTTTTAATTCTTATAGAATCCAGTGGCTACAAAACAAGCCTTGGATAAAGAAGGCTGGCTGAACACTGGTGATTTGGGTTGGATTGTTCCTCAGCATTCAATAGGCCGAAGTCGTCAATCTGGAGGTTTGGTTGTCCTTGAAGGACGCTGTAAGGACACCATTGTACTTTCAACAGGTACTACCGATTTCTACCTTCTTCTGTGTAAATGCAGTCAACCATAGGTGTGTGTGTGTGTGAATCACTTTGTCTATAAAAGATTTGCTCTCATCTCAGAACCAGTACCGATAAGAAATCCCGATTTTTAGCATTTAAAACTCTGATTACTGAATTTACATTCCAGTAGATGGCCAGCTAAGTACTTTTTTTTTTTTTTTTTTTTTTTTTGAGCAATTAGGTGAAAATGTTGAGCCACTTCAACTTGAAGAGGCTGCCATGAGGAGTAGGCTCATCCAGCAAATTGTTGTTATTGGCCAGGTATAGGAACTTCTGTTCCTCCGGACAGTTTGCATCTTTTGCCTCTTTCACTTCATATCTCAAAGTAGAATCTCTGTTGTTTCTACCTTTTTCATCAATGATTTTGCTTTGCTTAATTACTTCTAACTGAACCAATTTTTCAGGATCAAAGACGCCTCGGAGCTGTCATCGTTCCCAACAAAGATGAGGTCCTCCTGGCAGCTAAGAAATTGTCTATTGTAGGAGCCGATGCCCCACATATCGGTAGGGATAAAATGACCAGCTTGCTCTATGAAGAACTAAGGAAATGGTAAAGCTTATAATGTTCCTGCTTAGAGTTTGTGCCCTGCACGCAATAAGCAATTTTTTTTGTGAGTTGAAGATTCTAGCATAAGAGAAATGGAATTCATTTCGTGCAGGACCTCGGGATGTTCATTTCAGATCGGTCCAATTCTCATTGTAGACGAGCCTTTTTTGGTAAAACTCATACACTGTTTTACAATCTATGGTTGAGAGTAACTTGAAAATCCTTCCATGACATGACTTATCCATGGATCCGGTTGCAGATTGAGAATGGTTTGCTGACACCAACCATGAAAATCAGAAGAGAGAGCGTTGTGGCAAAATACAAGGTGGAAATAGCTAAACTTTACAAGTAGATTTTTCCAACAGATTCCATTTTTTTTTCTTCTTTTGTTACACAGCAGCTTATATTCACATTATGTAAAGCTCCAAAATGAACTTTTCTTGCCCAGAAGGTAGCTTGTATAGTTGGGTCCAAATCCAATCCTCGCCTGGCCAGCTGCTTCTCCCTTGGACCCTTCTTGACCATGTAGGCACTGTGAGGGGATTAGCATAGTTTTTCACTGGAATTTGTATAAAATTGTGAGCAGAAACAAAATTAGAAAATGAATTTCATATAGATGTGCTTGCTGCTTCTGTTTGTAGATACTTGTTTTTTCGTCATCGAATTCTGCAGGCTGTCGGAGTGGAGATATGATCCTTGAACTTTTGATAATCACAAATGTTAATCATTTGGGTGAGACTTTGGTTATTATTCTGGGAGTTGCTGTCGTAAGTTGATTTAAGATCAGTTTTCATGAGATATGATTAAACAAAATTTAATTTTGTTGACTAAAAGTGTAGTTTTCAAAGGGACTTTTTCGTTTATCGGCAAGAAAGGGGGGTATGATCAGTTTTCTCAAATATAAAAACTCTAAGGGAACATAGCAGTAAAGAATAAAACAAAATTGAAAGATTGCTCTGTTTTGCCGAACAGTTGAGCAGTTACTAAAATTTAGTATCGAATTTCTAGGTAAATGAGAAGTATCTATATAAAGTATAAGAATAGAGAGGTTCTCATTTGGAATAGGGTAATGTTCACTTTTTTGAGATCCAGAAAACAGCCAAATCAGTATTAGGGCACTATGCAAGAGAATGTGAAGGTCAAGGTTTAAACCCTGGACATCTCCCATATCTCTTTAGCCTATTAGCCACCAGGCGAAAGGGGGCTGGTATTAGTACACAATTTGCTTTGGAAAGTTCACATAGTTGGATAATTACACTTTCCCATCTGCAGTTTTATAAAAATTTTTAGTTAAAGCATCTAATAGCTTAAAGGCTAATGAACGCAATTTTAAAAACTCGATAAACTAACAGGCACAAGAGTCATGAAATTATGGGATTTAAGAGATAGAGAACTTAAGAACTCAGAAGAGTGATTCAACTGGTGCAAAGCTTCAGTTAGGATACACGATGTCATGGGTTTAAAGTCCCTTGTGATCGCCTAGCATGAGGGGGGTAGCGACAGTCATAAACTACAAGGTCTTCGGTCATCTCAGCTAGCAATGCTCAAGGATATCCTTGGCCGTGGCAAGGGTTCAAAGAGTGGTAGTTGCACTCCCCAAAACAAGCAATTTTAGATGTAGCCAAATTATAACTCAAGCTTTTTAGATTTCGCGCGGTAAATATTTCACCCCCGAGCTTCGTTAAAGTAGTTTCTAATTACTTGTAACTGATTCTAAATTAAAAAAAAAAAAAAAGATACGAGATAAAGATACAAGATATAATTATATAATTTAATTTACCTGCACCCAGAATAAGGTGACTCATAAGCAACGTTTCCCATTTCTCATTATTCATTGTTGATAGGACAAGTATGCAATCTACATGGTGGGTGGAGACAAAAAACACATTTGGGGGCAAAAGGGGCAAATACATTATTAATCTTATGTCATATATATCAATTATTGTTAATATATTTTTTGTGGTAAATATGCTATCAATATTTTCTTTTCAGGTAAATAAGCCACTGAAATTTAAGGTGAGTGCTAATGTGGACACTCATGACATGAATTGTTGTTGATTTTTTTGGCCATGCATGAGTAGCAAAAGCTCCATTGTTTCTCGCTTTAATTGTTAACTAAAAACATCTAACTAATGCCCGGATCAACATAAAGTGTTAGAGTTTAATCCTAACTTAATTAACTAAGTCAAAACAAGTGAAATTGAAACTGAATTAGACATGTTTGAAGAGTAATCTACATCAAGGGGAAAAATTCCCTAGTTCCTAACACTCTTCAGTGGGTAATGCATCCTTAATCTATTACTTTAGCTGCTTAATTGCCTATTTCAAAAACATTAGTGTCATAGTTGCCTAAGGAAATACATTAGTAGGTAAATTGTTTTCTTGACCTAAGATAAGTTGCCTATTTGCCTCTTTTGTCAAATATTCCCTCCGAAATTTTCATTTTTCTTCTCAATAATTTTCTTAACAATGAAAGTATTGCCACGGACTATATATATATATATATATATATATATATATATATATAAAAATAAGTCACTTTTATTTTTATTTTTTCCGTTTCACTTCCCTACTTTCAGAATGCTAGAGATAGAATGGTATGGGCTTAGGACAAGTAATCTGGATTATAAAAAAAAACTTGCTTTATAATTAGATCAAGAGATTTTCTTTTAATCAGAGCCCATTTTTCAGATACTCTCCATTTTACTGAAGAAGGTGACATTGTGGAATATTGTGTCCTCATACTGTCAAAGGAAAATGTCAAAAATTTTCTACATAACTAAAGTTCTACTAAATGTTTTCTTATCACATGTTTCGCATAAAAACTAGTATAAAATTTGAACGATGGTATAAGAGATGCATGTTTTACAGATTATGGAGTAAATTGTTAAATGAGCGTTAACTTATGCCCAGTATGTACTCCTTCCCTCCAAATTTTCTTGCAACATTGCTTGGGATACAAAAATTAGGGTGTATACAATTTTTTACATTTTTTTTTTCATTTTTTCCTGAAAATGCAAGTGACTCAACTATTACTGCTCAAAATTTTGTAACTCGATTAAAACTTTTTATCAGAGTTTGGGGATCCTTTTGCAAATTTTTAAAAACTTAAAGTGAAACAAATATTGAAAAATGTATAGGAACCAAAAGTTCAATTTCTGGAAAAAAATGGGATTATATTATGGTTTCAAAGTAAATGTTTAGATATAGGAAAGGCCAATTTAACTACGGAATATTTATCAGATAGTTTAAAAAACATGACAACAATTTTGGCAGATATAAAATAGTAATCATTACAACAAAAATGATAGGGCTGAAAAAGAGTATACTCAAGTAGTGGACTGATTATATTCGATTTGAATATCTATCAAGTTTGATATTTTGTTCATACTTAGATTGAAAATAATATGAACAAGTCAGAAGCGATTTTTAATCAATTGAGATCAAGACAAGCGGGAGACTTTCACTTAAATTAAGGAAAAAAACTAAAATTTAGCTAACTGAGCCGAGTAAAAAGTAAATTGAACTCTATTTTAATTGTGTGTTAAGATTGAAATTTTATTAAGACTTAACTTAATGACTATTTGTACAAGTCACAAATTGTGTGTTGAGCTCCGAGTTATTTGCTTATTTTTACCATGGTATATCAAACAAAGAAAGTACCAAATATTCCAAAATTAAATGGGACACTAAGGCCCTGTTTGAGAATAGTTTTTGTCATCAGCGTTAGAGTTTTGGATAAATTATTTAACGGTTGAGATGAAAACGCTGAAGCTAAAAACTAAAAGCTACCATTGGATAGTTTTTTCAAAACTCTAACGCTAATCGCTGATGCTAATACTTATTAGGGCCTAAATTTTTTTTTTGGCCCCGGGGAGGGGGGGTTGAAAAGTAGTTATTATACTGTAAACCTATGTTTAATTAGATATACTAATCTATTCCTAATTCTCATATATATAACCCTTAAATCAATAAAAAAAATGACTAATTTTTCTTTAAACCAAAACTCACCCTCACCTCTGTAAAACCTACTTCATTACTATTGTTGCATCTGCCGCCATCATCATTGCCGCTCTTGCCTCCTCTGACGAACCGTCACCACCTTCAGATCTTATTGTCATCATCCGCATCTAGATCTCACTGCCGCACGCTTCTAGATCTTGACATCACTCACTGCCATCAACTTCAAATCGTGTTGTCGCTCACATCCCAATCTTTCACCATCGATCACCTCCAAATCTCAGCGTTATCACTTGCCGGATTGCGTTGATCACTGCCACCGGGTCATGTCACTCATTACTTCCGAACCCTAAAATTGTTTGTAATAAAATGTAAACATGTATAATATAGTATGTGAAAGTGTCTGCAAAGTAATATAAAAATAATTTATTGTAATGTGAAATTAAAAATGTTGAAGTTATAAAAAAAAATATCTGATTGAATATTAAAAAATGTCTAAAGAAATGTATAAAAGTGTCTGAACAAAAAATGTCTAAATCAACTTGTGAATAATTTGTTATCTGCAAAAAATAACTGTTTGAAGTTATAAAAAAAAATGTTTGAACCAATAAGAAAAAAGTGTCTGATTGAATATTAAAAAATATCTAAAGAAATATGTAAAAATTTTTGAATAAAAAATGTCTGAATCAACTTGTAAATAATTTGTTATTTTCAAAAAATAATTGTTTAAAATAATAAAAAAAGTGTTTACACTAATAAGCAAAAGTGTCTGATTGAATATCAAAAAACATCTAAATAAATATGTAAAAGTATCTAATTAAATAACTTTTCAACAATTTGTTATCTTTAAAAGATAAATTTTTGTAATAATTAAAAAAAGTGTCTGACTAAATACATAAAAGTGTTTAAATAATAATGTAAAAATGTCTAAATATTTAAAAAAAAAATTAAATAAAGGTATATGATTCAATGAATAAAGAAGTATCTATATAAAAAATTAAAAATGTTTAAAGCGCAATACAAAAGTGCACAAATAGATAACTAAAAAAAAAACTATTTTTCTTTTAAAAAACAAATGACTCCAGGCGGCACTCCGCGTTCGTCTCTTCTCCCTCTCATCCCTCTCATCTCTCATCCATTCACAGCCGCCGCCTCCTTCCATAACCATCGCCGTTCGTTTCCCGCCATTCCTCGGTGTCCAGCGTTGTCACTCGGCCTCTTGTCACTCACGTAGCTTGCTCGGTGTTGGTCAGTGTTCAACGGCATCATTCGGCTTCCTCGAATTAGAGATCTAAAACTCTCTTTGTTGCTGCCTTGTCTTCAGAGGCCCTTTCAGCCATCGTCATCGTCTTCTGCCTCACTGTCATTATCGGATCTTAGTCGCCACCATCTAGTAAAGCCCAACCAAGACTAGATTGGCTTGCCTGAGCTCACCTTCCCTCCATGCTTATTCCCCTTGCCCATCCGCCTCCTCAGCATCTCTTTGCCTCATTTTGCTGTTCGTCTCATCATCATCGTGCTGCCTCGCCTTGATCTCGTTGGCTCGCTTCGAATCGCACTGCCTAACCTCAGATCGGGCCACCTTACCTCTGATCGCACCACCTCGTCTCAGATGATTGCCTTACCGTTTGGTGATCCTATGCTCGGATGGTTGCTTCACCACTTAGTGATTACGGCTCGATGATTGTCCGTTCAATGATAATCAACTCGGATGACAGAGATGAGCCGCACCATCGCTGTTGTCTGGACCACTACACCATCATCGTCGTCTTCTAGACCACCATACCATTGGTGGAGGAAAAGGAGGAGGTGGTGGTGGTGGCAACGTCATCTTCAGTTGGTTGTGGCACCTTTGCTCTAAATCATATGAAGCGGGAGCAGGAGCTCGAATTCGTTAAACTTGAAAAAACATTGAGAGCGGGAGCAGCTCGAGATCATCACTATGTACATACATATATAGTTTTCAACACTAAAACAATATATGAAAAATCAAACTTATAAAATAAAATCCAAAATGAGATGAATTCCAATAGAAATAGTAAAATTAATTATAAACAATTAGCTACTGATTGTTATTCTTTGTCACTCATTTCTAACCCTCTTGCCATGGGATATTTCCTCTCTTTGTGCTTGAGATAAGTTTGATATTCCTTGATTGAAACTTGATGCTTGAGAAGAGTTATGAATATCATCATCTCCATAAAGAAAAGTGTGATCTTTTCAATGAATTACCTCCATATCGTTGTCTAGGGCATCATCATATGCAAAATCATCCAAATTATTATAGGATGATTCATAATTTTCTTTGTAACATGTCAATAGTCTGTTGTTGTAGTGCACATATACCAATGAT
Organism: Aquilaria sinensis; assembly: GCA_005392925.1. Classification (NCBI taxonomy): domain Eukaryota; kingdom Viridiplantae; phylum Streptophyta; class Magnoliopsida; order Malvales; family Thymelaeaceae; genus Aquilaria; species Aquilaria sinensis. The sequence goes on along the minus strand of SMDT01003354.1, from coordinate 174,234 downwards.
TCAGCTTGATCTGCATTCAACTTGTTCTTCTTTACATTGTGAATATATGAGTATGTGCTCCAGACCCTCTCAGCACATGAAGTGTTAACACTTTGAGAAAGAACCTTGATTGATAGATTATATAGTTCAGGAGCAGCTACACCATATAAATTCTACCAAGCAATTGCACTCATCATTTTTCTATCTTCAATAGCCTGAAGTCGAGCAAATACTCCTGTATCACTTGTAAAATCACTAAGTTGCTAGCGAATCAGTGGAGTATCCCGTAAATCATGAACAAGTTGGTCAACTACATTCAGGTATGTCCTTAAAAACAAGACAAAATATTAATAATACACACACACACACACACGCACACACACACACAATAAAAATATTACTAATAATTAGCCAGCAAATAAATAATGAAAAGTCAAGTAACATTAATAACGAAATTAAACATACCTTGTGCAAATGAATTAGCATGTGGCTTAGTCCTCTTCCTTCCACAAGGACCTACTTCTCGTAGCCAAGTTTGTGAGTAATAAAAAGGAGTAAGCACATAAGCAAGTGTAAGTAGTAGTAGATTCATTTTTCTCTACCGTTCCAAAATCAAATTTTCCACTATTTTGTACAGATCATGATCATTCTGCAAAACTTCTTCAATAGAACCTATCATATCTTCCATTCTTTGATACATTTCCCCAACAACTGTTTTATCAAAATCACAAAAGCAAATCATTAACCAAATTGGTTTTGTGACAGACAAAATGAATTTTACCTGTCCCAAAAACTCATCATCCAATACGACTTTCTTAACTTGATCATGTTTTAAATTTGAACTTGAACTTCGTTTTTTAAGTTCTTCCCACTCATCATTCAAAACCAGGGATATCAAAGCATTTTTCACTCGAAAGAGGCGTTCCAAAATTGCATAGTGATGACCAAATCTAGTTTTTTTTTTTCACTTGAATGACATCCAGTGCAGAAAAAGTTCTGAAGATATGCAGCACAAATGTGTGATTTTTAATATAGTTCACAACACCTTTTGCCTTCTCATAACAATCATTAAAAAATGATAAGCCCGAATGAGATAATTTAGCTAGATCTTTCATAAGAAGACTGAAAGTATGTGCCATACAACCAGACCAAAGAATATGAGGATGTTTATCTTGAATAATATCTCTAGCAGCATTATAGTTTGAAGCATTATCCATCAAAACTTTTACAACATTATATGTCCCCACAGTTTCAATAGCCCTAAGTAAAATGCCAACAACAAATTGTGCAATTTTCTCATCACCAGAACAATCAACAACATTCAGAAACATAGCCCTCCCTCCAGAAATAGCCAAAACATTTATCAAATGTTGGTTCTTAATGTTGGACTAACCATCCGACACTATTAAAACTTCATACTTAGGCCATTTTTCCTTAATAGGAATTAAAACACAATCAATTTTGTTCTTTCTCTATCAAGTAGCATGGTCCTAATTTTTTCAGAACTAGGAGGCTTATATCCTTTAGGAACTTCATTTATTGCTCTTACCACATCAACCCACAAAGGAGATCTAGCAGTATTAAAAAAGACTCCACAACCATAGAAGTACCTAGCAATTATACCATCGGTTTCTTATCTAGAAGACAACTTGAACAACTACCTAATATTCTTTATATCTTGTTCACGTGCCATACTTGTATCATGTGCCGGTGGAACAACTGGTAGATTAACGACAAAGGTCTGCCTACTACTACTTCCAAATAGTTTTTAAGCCTCATCCTCCTCTTTTTTCAACCCTACTATTTCTTGTTTTGTTACCTTGGTGTAAGTGGCTATTCCTTGAGCTTGTTGTCCAGGTAACAATCCAATTAAATGAGCTCTTATACGCGAGTATGTGTTGTTGATTTTTAATCCCTAACCCGTAAGTGCACAATGGACATGTAGATGGGGTGAGTGAGTATCGTTCCCACAAGGATTGATTAAACTGATTGCCAAGTACCACTATTCAAAGTAAACTTTAGCTAAACAATCAAAGTTGGATGGAAATGTAGGCAACTTAAACGAGTGATTAAACTTAGCTAAACGGAATACTATTAACCTAGAATACAAGTATGCAATGTAAAAATTGTAGTTTTTATCAAATTATGAAAGAACACTTCCTATGGGTTCACTACTTGTCTTGCTTTGTTGGTGAACTTAGGTGAGTGGGTTAATCTCCAATGTATGTTGATAAAGTTAGTCAATTAAATTCTTACTTTTCCAAGCAAAAGAATTAATCTCTCTAATCTAAACTTTATAAGGATTTCCATCCGATTACAAGTTTAGAAAGCGGCATTAGAGCTCAATTTACCTTTACCTAATGACTTAGAATAATTTTCCAACAAGTCCATAGCCATTAAATTATTCTCCTAGGTCCAATTACTTTTAATCTTTTCCAAGAGTTTAGAGGCAATTTATAGTGTAACTAATTGTGGCCATCAACTAACTAACACAACATTAAGCTCAAGAGAAGAATACACATACATTTAGTAGAAGACTAACATCACATACCCATAAATTCATTCAACATAATCAATCCAAGTAGCTACATCCATAGAAAGTGTAGAGAAAACTACTCCATAACTAAGTGAAACATAACCATGAGAATAAACATAATAACATCCATGACAAACTATAAGGAAGATAAAGGAATAAACCCGAGATGACTAGAAGGTCTTGAATCCAAGCCAGTCCCTTTGAGTACTCCAAGCCAGCTTCAAGCTAGCTCTAATGGTGACAAAGAAAAACCAAGAAAATCTTAGAATACTAGCTATGGTGGATATGGAAAACTAGTTCTAGGATGAGAAGATGAAGATGAAGCTCTCTTCTTTCTTTAGGTTCTAGGTTCTTCTACCCCTTTTGAGGTGTCCCTTTCACTTACAAAACCATTTGGATAGAAATTTTTGGCCAATAGCAAGCTTGAGTTCAAATTTGAGGTAGGGGACCACTTTCCCGAGTGACTAGCGCCTAGGCCCCAGGAGGGAGGTGCTTGGGTGCCTAGGCTTCTAGACTCGTAGGTGCCTGGGGCTTAGGCCTCAGCTGGCGCCTCGGCTTCCAGGGTGTATTTTTCAGGCAGCAAGCTTTTGAACTGTGGCACCTAGACCTCACTCTTGGGGTCTAGACCTTACAGTTATAAATTCCTTTGAACTTTGCATGCCCGTTTTTCGTTCTGCTTGTCTCGGTGCCATTTTAATGCTACAGTCCGCTTCTCCGACCTACAAAATGAAGGATCAAAGCAAAAATCGGTAAAAAAAATATTGAGTGGTAAGGTAGAAATTGTGGACAAAGTTGGCAAAAAGTCAACATATTTTACCACAAAATTAATATTTATCAGTATGTTCCTGTATAAGGTTTTGCTCTGCAATCAAAATTACAAGTTCACTTATCTTTCTTATTCTCAATGTATGTCACATACCTTTTCAAAAGAGTAGAGCTCAACTCTTTGCATTGGTCATCAGTATCACTAATATTTAATTGTGAATTACTTCTTTCCTCATTGTTATTTTCTTCCATCGAATCTACAAATTCATGGAAAAATATATAAGAAATAATACATCTCAATCTCGGTTCGGAATAAAACAATTGGTTAATCTAATGAAGCAAAGATGAAAAAAAATAGTAAAAAATAACGTTATTTAATCACAAAAGAACAAAGCTACAGTGCAATTTAGGCTGTTTTAATTATCTTTTGTCTGGTTGCTTCATGCTTATGCTCTATAATTTTACTTCACCAATAAAAAGGGAACTATACGTATAAGCAAGCTCCAGCAAAGTTAAACGCAATAGTGGTCTATTTTATAAGGAAAAGGCCAGCGAGTGTCCAAGAACATTACTGGAAAAACAAAAAAAAAATGCCAACTCACCGGCACCGCCGGACAGGAAGATAACTTTTTTGATTCAAACTTAAAAAGAAAACATAATATGGCCGAACTAGTGAAGAACAATTGAATCAGACCAAAAAAACAAAATCAGTTCACAAATTCAAACTCACCAATTTACTTTTTCTTTTCGACACTTCGACCTGTCGCACCATAGCTACTGGTACTATTCTGTGACTACGACCTCTGTTTGTAACACGACTGAACAAGGCTACTGCTCTTCAAAGTTCGATGACCTCTATTTGTATGTGTCAAATCAGTTCACAAATTCAAACTCACCAATTTACTTTTGCTTTTCGACACTTCGACCTGTCGCACCATAGCTACTGGTACTATTCTGTGACTACGACCTCTGTTTGTAACACGACTGAACAAGGCTACTGCTCTTCAAAGTTCGATGACCTCTATTTGTATGTATCAAATTAGACTTCAAACGTCTTCGGTAACAAAGGCTTTTGGTTTCTTTTTCTGTTTAGACTTCAACTTGACATATGCAAACAAATTAGCGTGCTAAAAATAGAAGAGAACTTCTGCTACAAATAGATTTTTTCTATTAAATTGAATTCACAAATTTTACAACATCAGAGCGCGTTTTCCTAATTATCATAGCGTGAATTTGTCACACTCGCGCTCCAAAAACATGAATTCACGCATTGAACTTCGGAAGCAGTAATGAGGCTGACGTTTCCTGTGACTAAGCCTCTGTTTTATTTGCTCCAAGTGTCTAGCGTTTAGTGTCCTCTTAAGAGAAAATTTTCACAATAATAAGAGGTAAAAATATAAAATTAGGACATATGTCTAATTAAACATATGTGCATTATATCCATTGTATTTGAAAAGGAGACACTTACACGGTGACATGGATATGATAAAAATGATATGATCTTAAATGCATAGGGGTAAGACAGTGCGTGGTTGAAACTACAAATCACTTATTAAAGTAGTTATACCGTGCACTAATTGTAACTCGTTACATTCTTATTTTTAACTTATTAATACACTTGTAGAGATGGGAAAGGCCCATTGTGTAGATGAGGATGGCTGCAAAGCCGAAAGCTAAAGCCACTACCAAATCCTCATCTACTTCTGAATTTTAGTACAACTTAAGGAAAACAAACAAGGAAGATTAAAGGGAAGCAAATTCCACTCAAAGGCCTTAATACAAGATTTGGTCCTAAAGTCCTACTATAAAAACAAAACCAGTGGGTTTTGGATGACAAATGGGAGAGCAAATTTCATATTTCATAAGTATAAAATCAGCAGCCATTGGAACACAGGCAGAAAACCATGAACCAAATAATAGATGCAATCATGTACAAATCTAGCCAAATTCATCAAACAAATCCTTAACCAGACAAAAAGATTGGAACATCCGAAATCTTCCCAGGCCTATGTCGAGTGTGTCAATAAGCTGAAGTTGCTCCTATGATCACAATAGCCTATCTAATTTTGAAATCACCATCTAAGGTCTTCATGGGAGTTGCCGCCAAAGTAGTCTTTTCTAAGTTCTGAAAAACATTGTTGGTTTGATAGCTGGCAAATGTCCATCACACCCAAGCTAATTTCTCTATCGCTTTCTCCCGCTCTTGCATCGCTGGACATTTGCACAGATTGTGGGATGGGAGTAACGAAGGAGTTTTGTTTTTCGAATGCCTTAGTTAAGGATGACAACGGGGTGGATCAGGTGTAGATGCCCTTTACCCCTTATCTGTGCTCGCAGTTTTTTCCTTACCTACCAGTTTGCTGGTATTCGCCAATGGGTGAAAAATGTTACCCATGCACGTGACCCGTGGGTAACCCATGTAACATTAATCTATCATTTTAATTTCATAAAAAATAAAACATAAAACATTCAATCCAAATTCATTATTTACATCCTTTATAAACAACTGATAATCAAGTGTTCTAGTAAACAACTAATAATCCTATCTAATAATTGGGTTTGAGTCCCAATAAACAACTATAATCCATCATATATAGACATACATATTATCAAGTGTTCCCAGAAATCATCAAACACGAACCAAAACAAAATGAAAACAAGACTAGAAAAACTTGATTCTATAAAAGAAAATTTTCAATTGTGTAGTTTGGTGAATTTTGAAATTACAAACTAAGGAAGTCAATAGCGAGAGTCAAACCTGGACCTAGGAAGCCTAAACCTGGGAAGAGACAGTTAGATGCAGACCTGGACTCACTGTCGCACAACTCACACCGTTGTCGTCACTCGGGTTTACCGTCAATAGAACAGCAGCAGACTAGCAATCATTCTCAGTTTCTCACTCAGATTCACCATTGTTCTGTCGTATTGTCACTGCCTTGAGTTGTGTAAGAAGATCTAAAACAATACGAAGACTGAACTTAAGTTGAAAAGAGACACAACTAAATTTTCATGCTTTTCCAACGATTTTTTTAATTACGAATGTGTAGGACCGTTGGTGTCAATTTCCAACGTGCACGTGTTGGTAGCACAGTCATTGCATTTTTTTTCTTTTTACCAACGGTGAGGACCGTTGGTAAGTTTCCAACTTTGCCGCGTTGGCAGAAGGTCATGTGCATTTATTGTGGGCTCATTTACCAACGGCTTAGCCGTTGGTAATAGGTTTTTAAAATTCATCTCCTTCCTCCTTCTGATTTAGTCGCGCATTTCGGAGAAGGAGACGAGTTCAGGTCGCTGCCGCTCACATTTCCCATTGCTGCCGACGGAAGTCCTTGGCCAGACGTTTTGCAACGCTTTTCCCCCCATTTCGTAGATATGCTGGTAATATTTCGGGTAGGTGTGTATTTTAATAGTTATTTTTTTATTTTAATTATATAGTAGAAAAAAATCGTGGGTTTGAGTTTTTGAGCTTCAATTTTTCAGTTTCAACTCTTCTCTAAGGTTTCATAGTTAGCCATTGTTATTCCTCAGGTTCTGAAGTTGTTAGAGGTAAGTTTTAATTTATTTTTTTTTACTATTTCTGAAAATTTTATTTATTTTGAGGGAAAAATTGTATTTTATTATTTATGTTGTGATTAAAATTTATGTATTGTGACTGTTGTTCCTACATTGCTCTGGCTATTTGAGTTGGGTATTTGCCATTTAATTTGTGTTAATTATTTTTAATTTATGGGTAATTTTAGTAATGGAAAAGGTGAAGATGAAATTTATTTATGTTATTTAATTATGTTGAAGATAGGTATTTTGATTTTTCATATAGATTTTTGTATGAATTTATTTTTTCTATATTTTTTAGATCATAATTGGTTGACTTAAGATTTAGTTTGAGTGATTTAGTCTTGGGTAATAATAATAATAATAATAATAAGATGTACCCAATAAAATGAAATAGTAATAGTAATAATAATAATAATAGCAGTAATAGTAGTAGTAGTAATTTTTAGATATTAATATTAATGAAATTAATAAAAATTATGATAACAATGGTTATAATCATGTTAATAATAAGAACAATAAGAAGGAGAAGGATATATATGTAATAATATGCTTAATAATAGCAATAATATGTACAGTATAATAATAATAATAATGGTAATAATAATAATAATAATAACAATAATAATAATATACTATAATAATAATAATAATAATAATAATAAAATACTAATAATAATAATAGTAATAATTATTGTTCCCAATAACTATAATAACAGTAATAGTTCTAATAATAGTCATTATAATAATACGAATAATAATGACAATATTATTAATGATAATAGTAATAAAAGTACATGAAATAATAATAATAATAATAATAATAATAATAATAATAATAATAATAATAATAAAGATATGATTTAAATTATTAATAATAATAAGTATATATATTATTAGAATAATTGTCGTCGTTACTAATTAATTTAATAATGATAATTATGAGAATAATAATTCTATTAATTATAATTAGACACATAATTAGAATATTGTTCTTAGTTTTACTACAGATAATATTGAAAATAATTATAATATTTATTATAACACTACCCAACAATAATTAAATTGTAATCAATTTTACTAATGATAATCAATGAAAATAGTTATAATTTTAATTATAATCATATCCATAATAATAATATTGTGATCAAGTTTACTAATGATAACAATGAAAATAATTATAATATTATTTAGAAAATTACCCATACTAATAATATTGTTGGAATAATAATATCCATAATAATACTGATAATAATAATGACTAATAGTATTAGTATTATATTAGTATACTTATACTAATATGCATACACATATAATAATAATAATAATATATAATAATAATAATAATAATAATAATAATAATAATACATAATACTAATACTAATACTAATATACTATTAATAATTGAAAGGATGTGTTTTGTTATACATATATTTTGTCCTTGTGATACCTGGCAATGTGAGGGAAGGGTACAAATCATAAGTAGTAGTAATTAAGTATGAGGTTATGATGTTTTGATGTGTAAGATGATATATTGTCAAATATCAGTTTCGTGATTGCCAACTTTGATGACTATGTCTGATATACGATTACCAACAGATTTAGTTTGTAATGGAGTCGCCCCGTAGTTGGATGTACAGTAACCGTTTCTTGCTAGGCCGAACGGGGTACACAAATAAGTCGGAGTTCGGGGTTGATGAATTTATATCATTCGTTATCGCTCATCCTGAAACAATGAGCGGGTTAAGAATTTGTTGTCCTTGTCAAAAGTGTAAAAATTTGTGGTTTAGAGAGTGTGACGATGTCAAAGTTTATCTGTACAAATGGGGGTTCAAGCCTTTTTAATTGAACTGGACAGCTCATGGAGAGCCATTTAATGAAACATCAGATACAGACAGATATGTGGGTGGCTTTGATCACTTTGAGCTGGGGTCTTCAACGAATCCATACGAAAGGATAGTATTAGATGCCATTGGCCCTAATTACTCACAATTTCCTAAAGACAATGATGCGCAACTGAATGCAAGTGCACAACAATTTTTTAATCTTTTGAATTCCGCATCAACTCCTTTATGGGATGGGTGCCAAAATTATTCTGAGTTATCTGCTGTTGTTCGTCTTCTTAACCTTAAGTCAGAGTATCACATGTCACGAGCATGCTTTAATGGCATTGCACAACTGGTGAAGGAGACTCAACCTACAGATAGCAAGACCCCATCAAATTGGTTTGAAACGAAGAAATTAGTTTCGTAGTTGGGCCTGTCTCACTAGAAGATTGACGTCTGTGTTAATGATTGCATGTTGTTCTGGAAAAATGAAAGTAATCTTCGTATTTATAAGTATTGTGGAACTGAGAGATATAAGCCCAAAAAGGGTTGTAGCGGTAAAGATCGGCCAAGAAAAACCATGCATTACTTACCACTAAGCCCTCGTTTGCAACGCTTATTTGCGTCAATGTGAACAGCAAAGCAGATGAGGTGGCATCAGGAGCAAAAACAAATCCCAGGTGTTATAAAACATCCATCAGATGGTGAAGCTTAGAAACATTTTGATCGGACCTACCCATAGTTTGCTTCGAAACCACGAAATGTCCGATTGGGGTTGTGTGCCGATGGATTTACCCCTTTTGGACCATCTGGAAAATAGTACTCTTGTTGGCCTGTTATCGTTACTCCGTATAATTTGCCCCCTTGAATGTGCATGAAAAAACTCTATATGTTCCTTTCATTGTTGATTCTAGGTCCACGTAGCCCGAATCATAAGATTGATGCTTATCTATAACCTCTAATAAAAGAGCTAAAGCATCTGTGGTATGATGGTGTTGAAACATGAGATGGGTCATTGAAAGAAAATTTTGTTCTTCGAGCAGCATTAATGTGGATCATAAATGACTTTTCGGCTTATGGCATGCTTTCAGGATGGATGCCCATGTTCGATTGTCTTGCCCTATTTTATATGGGCGAAAGTAAGGCATTCCAACTTAAGTATGGTGAAAAATTTTCTTTTTTCGACTGTCACCGGCAATTTCTTGCCCGGAACCACCCATATAGAAGAAATAGTACTTGATTTAAGAAGGGGAAGTCAAAGAAGTCATCGCCTCCCGAGCGCTTATCGGGTGAGGCTATATTTGAAAGAATCTCATGGCTTCCATCAACGACTAATGATGGTCCATAACATCGCCCGTGTGATTATGGGAAATCACATAATTGGACGAAGCGAAGCATTTTTTAGGAGTTACCCTATTGGGGGATGAACTTAATCCGCCATAATCTTGATGTCATACTTATTGAGAAGAACGTGTTTGAGAATATATGGAATACTGTTAGGGATGTTAAGAAGAAAACGAAAGACAATGTTAAGGCATGGAAGGACCTCAAAATTTATTATAATCGGCCGGAGTTAAACATGGTTCCTCTTGTTGATGGTCGTTTATTCAAACCAAAGGCGAGGTTCACATTCGATGTTAACCAAAGGCAGGATGTGATCTCTTGGGTAAAAATCTTTATGACTCCCTGATGGATATGCCTCGAATCTTGGGAGATGTGTTGATAGCTCTGGTTACAATATGTATAGCATGAAGAGTCATGATTGCCATGTTATGATGCAAAGGCTTCTCCCCATTACCCTTGAAGCGCTTCCCGAGAATGTATAGAAGCCATTAATGGAGTTAAGTCTTTTCTTTAGAGACTTGTGCTCTCCAGAGCTTCCTGCTAATCACTTGTTGGCGTTGGAGGCAAATATTCCAATTATAATTTGTAAGCTTGAGAGAATTTTTCCTCCAGGGTTTTTTGATGTCATGAAGCATCTCCCAGTTCACTTGCTATATGAAGCAATGGTTGGACGACCTGTTCAGCACCGATGGATGTATAAATTTGAGTGCTGCATGCATGACCTAAAAATGAAGGTTTCTAATACTGCTCATGTTGAGGGATCGATATGTGAAGCATACCTTATAGAGGAGACTTCCATCTTTTGCTCTCATTACTTTAAATCCCATGTTCCCTCTATGATGAACCAAGTTTTGCAAAATGATGATGGTGGCCCTGTCCCCGGTAATGGTGAGCTGTGGTCTATATTCACCTGTCCAAGACGTCCATATGGTGCATGTAGATATAGATTCCTCACAGACGATGAACTCAGACTTGCAACCACATACGTTCTTTTAAACTGTGCCGAGATCAGGCTATATCTAAAGTAAGTCATCTTTAATGATCATCCAGTAGATTGATTATTTTGAAGTTCGGTATTAATCATCTGACGAAACTAACCTATTTTCCTGCTCCCCCCATTTGATCACAGTATGTTTGTCGATCAGGTAAGGGACAATGCACCCGATATTACCATGTCTGAGATGACATATACATTGAAAACAACTTCTCAAGCTGGCTCCGACACTATGTACGCTAAATTCGGCTCCCTATGTATTGCAATATGTTACGTTTTAAAGTTCTAGATATATTGTCCTAAAATGAAATTATTTTACAAAGGTTGATGACCTAGGTAACAATATAGTCGATAACATCTTGTGGATGCTGCATGTGGTCCCTCATGTCGGGTTGAGACATGGCTTGTTTATTTCACAAATGGCTACAAGTTTCACATAAGTGAATGGGAGAATGACAAATCAACATTTAACAGTGGAGTATGGATACGAATCACGGGTTCAAGCAAAGTTGAATGTGATTTTTATGGTATATTAGAAGAAATCATTCAACTCGGCTATCCACATAAGAATGTTGTCTTGTTTAGGTGCAACTAGTTTGACCTAACACCTGAATGTGGAACTCAAATCCATAAACAGTTTGGTTTAGTTGAGATCCGGGATAGTCACAGATATAATAAGTTTGATCCTTTCATTCTAGCATCACAGGCTTTCCAAGTTTACTACACACCCTATCCGACAAAGTCATGTGAAAAAAATGGGTGGTCAGCTGTTATGAAGATGAAACCTAGATGGATCATCCAATATGAAATTGTTGACAAGGAAGATGTGTATCAAGAAAGTGAAGCCGTTATGAGTCAAACAATTGAAGATGACCTAGCTGAGGAGTTCGCTGACCCGAGTGTCAGTGATGAAATTAAATAACATGTTCAAAGAATGGGTGTAATTAAGCCTAAAGAAAATGTTGTTGAGGACGGGGGTTCTAATGACGATACAGATGATGAGGAAGAGTTTCATTCCGATGAAACTGACACTGATGAAAGTGAGGAGTTTGGAGATACTGGAAGCACTAGGTTGGGTGACTGAAGAGGGCAGTGACTTTGTTTAGTCATCACGAGTCATAAGTTGTATCCAACATATTTGGTATATTTATGTGAAGTCAGTACAATTCAATTAATGTCATATCAATGTTTATTTTTTTTACTTAAATAATAATAAATGCAGATGCCGAATAAATAGGATGACACATATAAGCGCCGACCTGGGAAGGGACCATTTGCGCAGTTCAAGGAGGTCATTGAGCCAATACTTAATGCTCGACAGAGGATGGGTTCTTCATCCCGGGCACAGGATGATGTAGGTGTAGAGACATAGGACACATCAGTGCCAGCGACTCACGTCCACTCACATCAGAACCAATCTGGCGGAGGTGGAGGTACGACATTTGGACATGGCGAATGAGAGCGGCATGTTAGTCACCCGATCCTGATTCCTTATCCCTCAGACAAAGACATACATATTGATCACATCCCATCATCGATGTCAAAGACACCAGTCCGAGCTCAAATAAGGATATCCCCACATGGTAACACGTAAGTGATGAATATCCTACAAACTGTCTGAAAATGATAATATTAGTTACATTACTGTGAACCATCAACATATAACTGCTTATAATAAATACTGTGATAAATCATTTGAACTGTGCAGATTCATTCCAGCTCCAGTGACATGGTTTGTGACACCATGTTTCACCATATATTTCAAATCATATTCTGATTGGTCCTCTGTCTCTCCATCAAACCTTCAACAGTGGTGGCGTGTTTTTGAGGTATAACACGTAGATTACTATGATATGATGTATTACTATTAAAATAACTACTTACTTTTTTTCATGCTTTTAGTATTGAAATATTATCCTTTACAGAGGAGCTGTGAGTGGGATCTGATACACCATAATGAGGTGTATCGGGTATGGAATATCTTGGGAGCACAGCATTACAGGAGCATGATGGCAGAAATCAGACGTGTCAAGGATCCTGTTAAATGTCGAGCAAAGGCAAACTTTATGTCCAATACTGCATATGCGGAAGTGGAGGCATATTGGGTCACTCTAGAGTTCAATCAGAAGTCCACTAGATTCAAGGCAATTCGAGCAACCGTAAGTGACGAGGATTCACAGTCTGGCTCTTGCAGCGCGACATATGCAGAGGGATCTATCTCGATGTCTGCACATTGAGATCAAATGGAATATATGCCGTTTATATTCTTCTATTTTACATTTAAGTAAATAATTAACATAAATTACCTATTAATTTGACGTATCATTCAGTTAGAGAGAGAGAGATCCAGAGAAAAAGGACCCCGGGTTGTTTAAAGTCCTTCAAGCAACACATAAAATGAAGAACGGAAAATATGTTAGTAAGCAATGTGAAGAAGTTGCTGTAAGTATAATGACTTTTTTTTGTAAACTATTATTAAGATACTTACCATGTTTTAGCAATAATGCCTGATTCAAATGTGTTAATATTTTTCTGTAGACTCGTATCAGTACTGAGATTGAGGAGCAAACACAACAAGAGGATGAATTAGAAGCAATTGATGAACTTGCAATCATTAGTACTACATCTGAAGGAAAAAGGAGAAGGTGTGTTTATGGTTTAGGATATGAGCAGTGCATGATACCGGGGCGCCGATTGCCTGGTGGACTCCCACCTATTGACATCACACAGACACCGTAATTCAATGACCAAGTATAGAAGATGATGGCAGAGGAGAATGCGCGAAGGGATGCCGAGTACGAGAGGAAGCTGGAGAGACTTAAGAGGAGACAGAAAGCAGAGATTGAGGCAAATAGGGCCGCATTAGAGGCGAATCAGGCTCAGTTTGAGATTATTTGTCGTTTGCTTAACCTTCCATGCTCGCTAGCTCAACAAGTTCCACAATTTCCAGATGACTCGGACTCGGAGGATGAGGAGATAGTCGGGTCTCCTTAATTGTCGTCTTCTACAGGTAAATCATTTCATAATTTTCAGTATTATCAGACATGCACGAGAATTGTTAGACCTAAGACTTGGATGACATTCCTACTATGTGTCGACCGTTGAACCTTGTATCGTTTATTGCAGACATTTATGTACTTGTTTTAATTCTGATGTATTACATAATGTTTGATGGAAATTACTAAAATGAATATTCTTTTTTTTTTGTAATTCTGATTGCTTAGCAAGGGTGTCGGAACTTTGAAATTGGTATCGCCATTTAGAAATTGTTTCAAAGAGGGAAGAAAACAAAACAACCCCGCCTGGAACTGAAACTGGAAATTACCAACGCGAGTGCACGTTGGAAATTACCAACGGCCGAGTACCAATGCGCACGCGTTGGTAATTACCAACGCGCTCACGTTGGTAAGTACCACCTCACTTACCAATGAATGGACGTTGGTAATTATCAATGTATACACGTTGGTAATTAGCAACATGCTTAACAATGCGTTAGGCCGTTTGTAATTACCAACGCACGAGCACTTTGGTAATTTCCAACGCACTCGCACGTTGGTAATTACCAACTCTTGTACCAATTTATAGACGTTGGTTATTACCAACGCATGCTCGTTGGTAATTACCAACGCGCTTACCAACACATAAGGGCATTGGTAACGTAACGACGCGTTGGTAATAAAAAACACGCGTTGGAAACATAGGCCTGTACCTGACTGTTGGTAATTGCCAACGTACATTTTACTAGTATGCACGTGTTAGAATTTACCAACGCATTATTTTTTGCGCGTTAGTAAAAATTTTTCCAATGAATTGATTACCAGCGTACGTTTACCAATGGCTTCACGTTGGTAATTTCAGTTTACCAACGCACACTTGTAGATAAATGTGCATTGGTAAATATAGGAATTTTAGTAGTGGTACCTTGTCAATTACTCCTCAAAGGAGTTGGATACTTGACCTCCAATATTTTTAGCACAAGAAATCATCCTTCAAAAATTCCCCCCCATAACATGGCTGGATAAATCACAAACAAAAAGGCTCATTAGACTCGTTTGTAGCCAAATGAAGCCAAACAGACTAGCCCACACTGTCAGGCATAGGAGAAACCTAAACTTTGAAGACTCTAAGAGCCCGCAGCTAGAGGGGAAGCCAACCACGACCTACCATCGACTTGTGATAGAAACAGATGCCACATCAGCCCCCTCCAACCACTTTCGATGCTCCTTCGCCAGAAAGTTATGCATCCTCACCAAGGTTCCTTTATAACAACTCAAGTCCAAAACCAGTCAATGAAACATCCATCCACACAGCATGAGCTATTTTTTAAAAAAGGATAAGCACTAGGTGTTTATGCTCTGAAACTTGAGCACATATATTTACATAAAGGCTCTTATATTTCACCCATGTGGGATATAAGAGTGTTACAAACTCCCCCTTATGTACCCAACATTCTTGTTGGGGTCAATTTGATTATATGGCCCCTCTGATTAGTAACCTCTTCAATTAGATTACATGGCCCCAAGCTAAGTAACCTCTCTAATCTACGATTAGCCTCGATAGACGATGTATGTGTGTGTATACCCAGCATGTTACATAATCATGGTCTCTCATATCATCCCCGGTAGACAATGTATGTGTATGCCTAATATGACAACGTAAGGATCCCGGAATGTGTCTCTATTGAAATCCTTCCAATGGTTAAGTTAGCTTTCCAATAGTGTTCAAGGTAGCAAGAAAAGTAGGGTTTTGGGACCTACCCTAGATGTGTCGTGAGGGTCTCTTTTTATAGAATTGAAGGTGACCCGTGAGCATATTGAGGTATAATCAATGTAGGATCCTCTCCCATATGGATCTTAAATTTCCTTAAATACCTTATGGATCTGAGTCAGTGTACTAGATTGAATCCCATGCGAACCGGTAGTTATCTTCTCTAGATTGAGTCCTAGTATTAGGTCTTAGGCGCAGCACCATAATATCATATTGTATAAGTTTTTAACACATACTTAACAATGTAATATTTTATAAGCTTTAGGACCATTCATGCAACATTTCAAGAATGAAAAGGCAAATAGTTTGGGGACTTTTTAATGCAATTTACCCATTAAGCAAACTATAAACATATTACTTGCGAATGAACTTAAACCAAAAGCTTAATGTGATCACTAAAAGGACCAAAATAATATATTTCCAAAAGGACTTAAAGAAAGGTTTCCAAGGCTGTTTAACTTAGGCAAAAATCCTAATGGAGTTGAAGCTAGAGGAGACAACCATGTGGAAGGGAAATCAGAGAATACAACATGCTTGAACGCCTGCTAATTCCTGTGCAGCTCTCCTTAACTGACAATGATTCTTTAACCTGGAACCTTATTGACAGTAATGGTATCTCGATTAAGGGGTTAAGACTCCATCTAGACAAATTTCTTGTATGAAGTCAGTAGCTAGGCGGGCCAAACACAGAGCTCTTGAAGAACCAAATGGAATACTGAAGCACCTTATAAAATTAACATATTTATATGGAGGCCTTTCTTGGATAGACTAGCCAAAAAAAAAAAAGAATATCATAGTTAAAGGAGTACAGGCTTCAGATGACCTTTCTCTGTTATGCAATAATGCCCTCAAAAATGTAAATCATGTTCTTGTTAGATGTTTTCTTGTTAATAAAAGTTTGGCAGAGCATCTATTCATGGTGGGGTTTCCTGGGACCATCTGGTTTCTCGTTGTCTAAAATACTGTAGGAGTAATTCAGCCAAATTGAGAAGAAATCACATTGACCAATCTGGGAAACTACTCAAACGGCTGCAGCATGGGTGATCTGGACTCGATGAAATAAAAAGGTTTTTCAAGCAAAGGGCTTTTCGATATTGGAAGCTGCAAAAGAAGTAAAAGTTCTTTTCTTACTTGTGGTCAGTGAATAGGTTTAGAAAACTAAATTGTGCATGGTATGAATGGTGTGATAATCTTTTAGCTACTATTTCCAACTGGCTAAACTGGAAAACATGGTTTCTCCATTATAATGTGTGAATTACTAACGGACATGACTAATGTAGCCTTGTTTGGGCAGTCAGAATGGAAAACCATGTTTTTCTCCTACTAACGGAAATAAGCTCATATTGAGCATATGTCTGACAGCCCAAACCACTAAGGTGACGAGTTTGCTATTGTTCGCAGATAGCCTAACACCATTAAGGAGACGAGTTCGCGATTGCTCGCAAAGAACCTGTTAGGCATTCATGATGAATTTTTAGATCTAATTCGTTTTAACTTAAGTCAACATAATCTAAATGACTTATTTTTATTTTTACATCTTTTCTATCTGAAACTAATTTCATTTAGATGCCAATACAATGTAGGTGTAATAATCTATTTAAAATAAAACTTTTATGATGTTATTAAATTTTTATGAGTTTTTTTTAGTCATTAAAATAGAAGAATTAATAAAAGTTTAATAATATCATAAAAATTTTACAATCAATAGATTATTACACTTAAACAATATTAATTTTAAATGAATTTAATTCCAGGTCGAAAAATGTAAAAATAAAATTTTTTTTTTTTATTAAAGTTGGCTTTAATTTAAAATAAATCGGCTCTTATCACATTCTACCATAATAAGTGTAGTATACATTGGAACAGGAACTCAACCATTTGCACCTAGGAACTTGGTCAATTTTTTTTAAATTAAATTTTCTTTTTTTTTTAATAAAAAACCATAACTAATTTCCAATTCAGTTGCATCCTATGATGTAAAAAATGTAATATGTCCTAAAATATATCGTCCGCGTTCTGTTAATATCTTATGATTTGGATTCCCAAGCATTTTCAATGATTGTATTCTAAAAAAAAAAATTCCTATCACTCTCATCATTTTGTTTGTTTATCCAAATTAATCCTCCAACTCAAATTTTTAATAAGAATTCATATTTTATTTGAATAAAATATTAGTTAGCCTACTACTGCAAGAGGCTAAAATCAACCTCTAGCTAATTCTCAAATTGCTGTTTTCGGTTTTAAATAATCTACAAGCGGCTGAGTAAACGACGTTGCTGCAGTAGGTTAGCGAAATGAGTTGGTTGATTCTTCTTGTCCTTAGCGAGTTGCTTGTCTTGTTTTCTGTTTTTTTTTTGTCCGAAACATGCCTGTCTGGTTGTGCATTCAAGTTTCTTCGTTCTCTACTTGTCTCTGTTTCCGCTTATTCTTTTTTATTCGCCTAGCTCCTTGCTAGCCGGATGCTATAAATTTAATGCTACTAATAAAGCATTACATTTGTTTCTTTTACAAAAAAAGAAAAAAGAGTGCCTGAGTAAATATGTTTAGTCGATCGCTGTTTTTTTATCGGCAAAGAAAGATTTTATTAAATAAAAATAAGAAAACAAAAAATATAAATATCATCTAAAAAAAAATATTATGTAAGAGATAACCCAAAAAACCCGAGAATCTATTTCAAACAAAAGCTTGCAATAGAACAGCCCCAAAAACTAAAAGGATTTAGACCTAGAGCCCGAAAACAAAAGTCCCAAAACAAATACAAAACCCGCTCCCAAAACCAAAGCCCAAAACCATTGGACCATTCCTATGTTAGCATAAAAAAAAAAAAAACTTACCAGTTCCCAAGGCTCCTATCCAGTGTCTTAATCGTTTGTTCTAACTTTTTCAATTCATTTTTCAATGCCCAATCATTTGTCCAAAATTACCACCTTTTTCCTCCCCCTTCTTTTGATCATTTACCGTATCAAAGTTCTCCAAAATTCTCAATACAAACTCTTCACGCCTTTCCAGTTACTCCTAAAAAAATTTGGATACTTTACTTCAAATATTTTTAGCATAAGAAATGACCCCTCCAAAATTCTCCATGACTAGATAAACTATGCTTATTAATATTAACCCCTTCACTAAAATAAAGAGGCCCATTGGACTCTTCTGTAGCCAAATCAAGCCTAATAGACTGGCCCACTCTGTTAGGCATAGGAGAAACCCTAACCTTCGAAGGGTACTCTAAGCCACCATAGCTAACGGGGAAGCCAATCGCTACCTCCCTCAGCCCTCCTCCACCTTTGATAGAAACAGGCGCCGCATCAGCCCCTCGACCACTTTTGATGCTCCTTTGCCTGACCATTGTGCATCCTTGCCAAGGTTCCTTAATGATGAAGAGACGATTCTCCGCCACCACTCCTCGCAACCGCCAAACGCTTACCCTCTTCCATAGCTAAAACCTTCTCCAAATTACTCTCCTGCCTAACACTGGCAGTAGATGAGTTTGGGGACGAAACCCTCGTCACTGTCAATACCCTCACCACCTTTGGATGCCAAACAAGCTTCCTATTTCACCTATAATTGCCTCCACCATTGCGCCAGCCCTTGTCTACTGAAGATTCCAACAATTATGAAAATCAATGCCATCCCTACAATTTGTTATCTTCCTGGATTATGATGCTTGAACGATTGGATCTTTAGTCGATCGTTGTATCTAAACAATATACAACATTTTTAACTAATTCAGAATTTATTTCCATTAGAAAAATTTGTTGGTTGAGAAAAAAAATTCCACAATTGGTGCAAAGTATTAACAATGGGTATAATATTTTATCCCCGACATTTTGTTGTGAAAATAAATCTTGAATTAATTAAGAACCCAACACTAATACTCCAAAGGTGACTACAATTATTTCCATAATTCTGTGGAAACGTAGAAGAAATGCTACTTGGAGGGCTTGGCCGGTTTAGGTTAAAGCATAAAGTGCAAAAGAGATTAACCCAAAAATTCTGTTGTTGGATATGAGTTATTTTCTTTCATCATATCACCAAGTCTTTTGATTTTTTTTATTTTTAATACACATAAGCAACGTTACAAGTATATAAGAGTTAATGAACCACAAGTTCTAGAAATAAATGTTTGCATTAAATATATTAGATAATAAATTTTATGAACAATCCCTTAACTTCAAATATCATACCATTTTAACCCTAACTTATTGATCATTCTATTTTGGTTCTAAACCTATTAAAAAAATTTCACTTTAGTTTCATAATAATTGGAATCATATATTATACTTCCACAAAATCTAAAATGACTTATTTTTATTTTTACATTTTTTTTAAGTTAACTTCATTTTTACTTAATCACATAAATCTTGAATTAATTAAGAACCAAACACTAAGACCCCAATTCATTTTAACTTAACTTAATCCTTCTCTCCACCATCAGTCTTTCATTCCTTTTCAACAAACAGACAACATAAGCCCTCAATTCCTTCATGTAGTTTCATCTGTACAATGATTGTGGGAATGTTTGGAATGGTGAGTTTTCCTTTCCTCTCATTTTCTCCACCGTCTGCCACCTAACACTCCTTTCGTCCTCTCCACCATCAGTCTTTCATTCCTTTTCAACAAACAGACAACATAAGCCCTCAATTCCTTCATTTAGTTTCATCTGTACAATGATTGTGGGAATGTTTGGGATGTTGATTGTGATTATGTTTAAATGTTGGTAGTGATCGTGTTGGAATGTTGATAGTGATTATATTGGAATATTACTATTGATTATGTTTGAATGTTGATAGCAATTGTGTGGCAATATTGTTTATGATCATGTTCAAATATTGTAGTGATTATTTTTTAATGCTGATAGTGATTGTCGAAAATGTTGTTAGTGTTTATGTTGAAATGTTGATAGTGACAGCAAGGAATTAATGTTTTAGGTCGTAACTAACAAAAGTACCAAAATCATGAATAAAATTATAAGTAATTAAAATTTTAGGATTTAATTGATTACAGTACCAAAATTATGGATAAAATTGTAAAGAATTATAATTTAAGTACGTAATTGATGAAAGTACAAAAATTATGATAAAATTGTAAATAACTAGAGGTTAAGGACTTAATTGACAAAATAATATCCAAATTAATGAAAAAATTGCAAGGAATTCGACATTAAGGACATAATTGAAAAAAGTACCAAAATTATGGATAAAATTACAATTGATTAAAGTTTGAGGAATTAATTGACAAAAGTACCAAAATCATGGGGAAAAATTGTAAGGAATTATACTTTAAGGACTTAGTTGACAAAAGTACAAAAATTATGGATAAAAATTGTAAGTAATAAATGTACAAATTGTACTAGATTTCACACATCATAGATTGTGACGTTGGCTACATCTTCAACATTTAAATGTTAGAATATTGCCAACTGGGATTCTAAATGCCATTATAAAGGGATGATAATTTGGTAGGTCGGGTCAAGTTATTCGAGTTCGGATTTGATCGGGTTAGCATGATTTTAGGTCCATGTAGGGTTCAGGTCAAGCCATTTGGGTTCATGTTGACTTTGGGTTGGCTAATTTTGAGTTGGGCCAGATTCATTTTGGTTCGGGTTCAATACAGGTCGGGTCACTATAGTCTCTGAGTAATTTCAAATTGGGTTATTCGGATTTCGGGCCAAACCTAAGTTGATCAGTTGGGTTTACTCAGGTTACTAGACCTTGGTGTATAGGCTGAAATCACTTAATCAGTTTAATTTTTTCCCAAATTTTGTTAAAATTTTAATGAAAGAATTTTATTTTTTGTAAAATTAATAGTATGTTCAATTAAAAAATTCATAAAAATTTTCTCAATTATGTTCCGACAAATTTGTTATAATTTCCAACTTTTGATGTAGAATTGTTATGAAACATAACTCTAGTTCACTATTATTATATTACTATTAATTACTAAAATGAAAAATTTTAAAAATTTTGGGTGAAAATGTAAAGATTTGAAAATTTTTGGGACCCATATGCAATTATTATGGATGACTAAAATGAAAATATTCAAAATTTAGGTACCTTATTACAGTATACTTAAAAATTTAGGGACCAATGTTGCAATTTTGACAATTGTTACCCTAATCATCAAACTTACTAAATATGGAAGTTACCTGATTTAGAACAACCCAAATATGGAATGAAACTTATTAAATATGGAAGACTTTGAATATAAAACTTAATAAATATGAATGTTCTAAAAAATTGGAAGTTACTAAATATGTAAACTCCAAATATGAGAGTGAGACTTATTAAATATGAAAGGTAATAAGGGTTAGCCGATTAGGATTATGTGCTAAAGTTTAGGATAAGAGTTAGGAAAAAGATTAAATGTTAAGGTTTAGGGTTACGAGTTTAGGGTTAGGATTGATGGTTTATATGGTTAAGGCTAGAATTTAGGTTTATGGTAAAAGTTAATGTTTCAATTAAGCTTAAGGTTTAGATTTAGTGTTTAGGATTTAGGTTTAGATATATAGTTTACAGTTAGAATTGAGGGCTTATGGTTTAGGTTAAGTAAATGTTTAAGGTTTTAGGTTTTAGGTTTAGGGTTTAGAGTTTAAGGTTAGGTGTTTAGGGTTAGGATTGATGGTTTATAGGGTTAAGGCTAGAGTTTAGGTTTATGGTACAGCTTAATATTTTAAGATTAAGGTTTGGATTTAGTGTTTAGGATTTAGATTTAGGTATATAGTTTATAGTTAAAATTGAGAACTTATGGTTTAGGTTAAGTAAATGTTTAGGGTTTTAGGGTTTAGGTATAGGGTTTAGAGTTAGGAGTTTAGGGTTAGGATTGATGGTTTATATGGCTAAGGCTAGAGTTTAGGTTTATGGTAAAGGTAAATGTTTCAATTAAGCTTAGGGTTTGGATTTAGTGTTTTGGATTTAGGTTTAGATATATAGTTTACAAATACAATTGAGGGCTTATGGTTTAGGTTAAGTAAATGTTTAGGGTTTTAAGGATTACGTTTAGGGTTTAGAGTTAAGAGTTTAGGGATTAGGGGTTTAGTAAGTTTAGGGTTTAGGGTCTAAATTTAGGGTTTATGGTGATGTTAGGATAAAGTAAGGATCAAAGTTATGGTTAAGGTTTAGGTTTATAGTTTAAGGTTAATAAATTTATAGTTAAGTGTATTTAAAATTGGAGGCAAATAATTAGAAAAAAATATTATATTTGTTGGTAATTAGAATATAATAAAGACGAATAAAAGAAATCAAGTTGGAAATACCCTAATTTAATTGAATGAAATTTTAAATAAACAAAGAATCATACTAATTAAATTAAATTACAATTACTCTCAGTTGATATAATAAATTAATATTAATTTATCAATTCAATTTGTCCAAAACCAAAAACCAATCCACCAAATTTGTGTGCCAAATGAAAAGTGCAAATTTGTTTGTGTTGTACTTGTGCGGCAAATAAAAAGTAACAATAAAAAAGATGAAACAAAACAAGTCAAATTTGTGCGCCAGATAAAATATCCAAATTGAAAGTTGAAACCTAAACCAATTGTCTGTTCGGCCTTTTGAGTTTCGACAAAAACTGAAAGTAGGAGCGGCGCTTGGTGACTCGACGGTGGCTATCGAATTTGGGTTTCACCGATCAGTCGTCCTCCTCGGGTTCCCTCTCATCGATTGCCTAACTGCCGTGCTTTGAATTTGAGGCGCCGAATAGGGCAGCAGAAGACACTAGCCCTTCCGCAGTCCGCCTTATCGCCACTATGCTTACCCATTCACACTGTTAATTGGCACTCAGTAGCCATGATTCCAAGTAGGGGCCCATGTCGCACAACCAGCCCCAAACGTATCCTCATCGCTAGCAACCTAAACCGGAAAAGAGAAAATAAGGCTCGATTCGCGTTTACCTCCCTTTCCGCCACCATTAGACACCGCTTCTCTTTGTCAGCCCCTCCTGGTGGTGGCCATGTCACTGCCCAGTAAAGCCCTTGCCAGACTCTCCTACTGTCACCTCGAGTCTCAACCGTGCGAACCGAAGACAAACCCATGAGCTAAAAAGGTAATCTAAAATATTGATAGTTTAATGAAAATCAAATCACCGGTCCTGTTGTGATGCTTAAAGATGCTGTTATTGCCAAGGTTTCTCATTGGATAATGTTAAGTGACTCATATGGGAATTGAAAAGGGTAAAAAGGCTGGATAGTGAGTTATCTCAGTAATGTCTTCTAAGGCAGGTTATTATTTCAAACATGAATGTCATTTATGAGGCTGTTTGTCTTAGTTGGCTGGATGCAGGAAAATATAGGCCTGAAGATAAAGTATTTACTGGATGCAAGTATTATTTTACTTTCTACATTCTGTTAAGTAATGATGATGGAGAAATTAGCACGATTTTTGCACTCACTTACTAAGATTCGTGTGGTCTAAACTAGTGTTCTTGGAGAGCTGAGGATATGTAATACTTCTTAGTTCCTATATTCTATAATGGTTCTTAGTTCACAATTCATTCTTCCAAGCTACCTCTATCTCACTTGTCCTTATTTCTTTTTTGTTTGTTTCTTAGCTATCTTGATTTTTCTTGATCATTCCGATTAATTTTGATTCTTATTATTTTTTATTCTAGTCACCCCTATCCTAAAATTCATTGTTTCTATTTTGTTTACTTCCTTTTAACCTCATTGTCTAATTTCCATGTTTTCTCATTAAAGTATCTCATCCTTTTTATTTATTTTATTTTTAGTTTACAGCAATGGAGTCAACAATGGAAATGTCTAGTATAAATGGAAAGAATGCCAATAATCAAGAGACTGGAATTGGAAGTGGTTCTAAAAGAGGGCAAAACAGGACTTGGTCAACAATTTGGAATGAGTTTGAATCCATTGATGGTGAGCTGTATCCAGATAAGGTGAAAAGAGCCAAATGCAAACATTGTAAAGTAAAGGAGTACAAGGTAGATTCCATGATATGAACAACCTTTCATGTCATTTGAAAAAGTGTGAAAAGTATCAGAGTTCCTTAAATGGTAGTGGTAGTAATGAAGATTCATCACATCGAAAGTTAGATGAAGCTACCTATAGGGAATTCCAGTGTAGAATCACAGTCAAGCATGGGTTACCATATTCATATGATGAGTATGAAGAGGTACATGGTTACAATTCATACTTGAACCCTGATGTTAAGCATGTATGTTGAAAGAATCATAAGAATGACATTGCTAAGTTCCATAAGAAATTGGTGGAACAACTTAGATCTTCTTTGGGTAACATCCCTGGAAGGATTTGCTTAACTAGTAATATATTGATATCACTGATTGATGGAGGGTATTTTTGTGTAACTGCACAATATGTTGACATTGGTTGGAAGTTGAGGAGTAAAGTTTTGACTATTCAACATCTTGAGCCACCAAATAATGCTAATATATTATATGAGAAAATATTTTGTTTATTGAAAGAGTGAAGGATTGAGAACAAAATTTTTTCCATCACATTAGATAATGCTAGCAACATGACTAGTATGCAGACTTTGTTGTGTGGCTAACTCAACCTTCGGAATGGTTTGATTTGTAGAGGAAAAAATTTTCATATTCATTACAGTGCACATATTTTGAATCTCATTGTTCAAGATGGGTTAAAAGTAGTTTTTGGGCCTCTAAACTAAATTAAAGAAAGTGTTTTATATGTTTGTAGATCAGAAGTAAGAAGGATTGAGTTTTTTTAGTGTGCTCAAGCAGTTAGGGTAAATATTTCTAAATCATTATGGCTAAATGTACCTACTCGGTAAAATTCTGCTTATTTGATGCTTGAGAGAGCACTTGTTTCCCGTCTAGTATTTTCTCAACTGCAAATTGTTGGCACATGTTATTAACATTGCCTTAGTAATGTTGAATGGGACAAAATTGTAAAAATCACAGCAATTTTTGCAGCCTTTTTATGAAATAACAACTCTCTTTTCTGGTTCTAAGTATCCCACTGCCAATATGTACTTTGAGAATGTGTGGAGAATGCAAAAATTTATACTAGAGATGATGAATAATTCGAACTTACAGATAAAAGAAATGACACAACAAATGAATGAAAAGTTTCAAAAGTATAAAGAAGATTTTTCAGTAGTTCTCTCATTTGCAGTCATACTTGATCCTCGTTATAAGTTGGTTTTTCTCAAGTACTATTATGAGAAATTGAGTACAGCTCATGCTTGTAAATGGTTGGGTGTTTGAGATGAACTATATTTCCTTTTCAAAGAGTATGGGGCTTGTGGTGGTGGTTCACTTCACTTATGTAAAGTTGAAACTGGTGTGGGCAATATTGTCAAGAAGTAAATTCAGATTTTCTTATAAGTAGACTATTTTCTTGATATTATGCTTGTATATATTTTTATATGTTGTGAAATACTCTCAAAATTGATAGATATATTGATGTGGATTTAAGATTTTGCCCAAGATTCAATAGGAAGTTTCAACTTGAAGTCACAGCTTCATCTTTACTTGGATAAGCCTAGAAAGCTAGTTGAGTTGAAATTAGACATTCTTGCTTATTGGAAAGAAAATGAACCACGGTATCCAATCATTGCACAAATGGCAAGGGACATATTGAGCATTCCTATCACAACTGTTGCTTCAGAATTAACTGTTCGTATGGGTAGTAAGATTCTTAACAAATATAGGAATCGTCTTGTCCCTGATAATGTGTAAGTTTTACTAACATCTCATAACTAGTTATATGGTTACGAAGATATGGTTTCTCTTTTATGGTTTTTCTTTAATTGTCAATATATCATAGTTATTGCTAATTTCTTTTTTTTTTTTCAACCAACTCAGCTGAAGGGTATGAATTGAAACATCTGAATGACATAGAAGTGGAATTAGATTCATTGACCAATTTTGCTGCATCTTCTAATTTGGTGTAGAGGTAAAATTTAGTCTAGTCACTATATGGTAGTTAAGTTTTCAGTGCTTTTTAGACAATGGTTCAATTGATAACTAGGGATAAATAACTCTATATTTTATTTTTCTATGTTTTTTTTATCACGAAATTGCTGAGTATGCTTTTTAACTATTGCTAGTATGCTTACCCGGACTATTTGATTTGTTGAAGTTGAAGTTTTGCTTGTACATTGATAGGGTTATGGAAGGTATGGGCAGTTGGCACTCTGTTATGGAAAATAGAAGGTTGTTTCATGTTGCTTTCATAAGAGCTTGTGCTTAGAGCAAGTCAAATGATATATGGGATGTTTGGATTCCTTTTGATGTTTTGGTTTCTAATGTTTATCTGATAGAGATTCTTTAGATCAACTTCAGCTTTGTAAAAAGTTTTGGTCTTTTCTTCTATCCAAGTACTAGTTGGCGCATGTGCCTTGTCTTGGCAAGTGGTATGTTAGAATATGATGATTTCAATTTCTGTGTTCACATTCTACGTATGATGATTAAGAATGTGCCACCATTCTGTGGCTATGTCCAAGATCTAATTTCTACTTAGTTTTTACTTCCTCACAAGCTAGTATTTGTTAGATCGTAGAATTTAGATTCAACTGTTTTCTAGGAATAAAATTTGGTTATTTTCTTTTGTGAATAAGGAAACAAAAAACTTAGACCTTTTGCTTAAATGGATTGATTGCTACTCAATTTAGACTAGTCAAAGTCCAATTTAACTACCATATGAGGCTCTGTGTGTTAGTTATATACCTTAAAAGAATTTTTAAGTAAATCCCTAAATTATTAAATTCTACAAGATCCATATATAAAGCATATTATTTTGTTAATTTATTCTTTAAAAACCCCTACATAAAAAATATTTTTGCAGTATTTTAAAGTTTCTTAAATGGTATGGTCATAATTAATGTGTGATTTAGATAAACAAGCAATATATAAAAAACATAATTTTTTACATATCTATCAACCATATATTTATGTTGATTTGGGTTAAAATTAGGTTTTGTCAGGTCTATTCATCGGGTCATGTCAAGTTTTTGTCATTTCAGGTTCAGTCCACTTTAGGTTTAGCCCAATTTGGGTTCGGTTAATTTGGGTTTGGGTGTCCTCGGGTCTCAGTTCAATCGAGTTCAAGTTCAGGTCAAGTCAGGTACAGTTGGGTTCGGGTCATTGAATTTGTTTTGTCAACTAGGGTCAGGTCGGGCTTAGGTTCGGGTGGGTTGGGTCAGGTTATTTGGTCGGGTCAAATTTTGTCATCCTTACTATTATATCACAAGGTTGGCTACTGCTTAAATTTTGTTTTGTAGTTTATTGACTTTACAAATTTTTTTTACAAAAACTGCTTTATTCGAATTAAAAATAAGTTAAACGGTATCTTACAAATCAATAATGATATGAGACTTACTTTAAGAGATAACTGGAATATAAAACTGGCTACAAAAATATTACTCATTCTTGTAACACCGAATGAAGGAAAGGGAATCAGATCAAGCCTAACCTTCCAAGTAAGTCAGGAAAAATCTAAGTACAAAACTCATAAATAACTAGAACAAAGCCCAAACCAAGCCAACAATAATCAAGCAATGCTAGAACTAATAAAAAATTAGAAGTCTAAACAAAATTATCTATAAAAATAAAAAATTACTTGTAAAACCTAAAAAAAAAAAAGGCTAACTTTATTTTATTCAATCGACCTCCATATATGTTACCAAGCGTCAGGATGCCCAAACAAACCCGAGATTCCGTTGACCCGATAAAAAACCTAGATCTCTTGTTGTTCGCCTCCAATTGAAGATCTACATTGTGAAAGTCCTGAATCACTCTTGAACACCAATATTTGAAGGAGTTTGCATCTACCATAAAATCCAAAAGATAATAATGGATAATGTTAGTCAAGTAATAAAAAGATTGAAAGAGAACTAATTAGATCCATACATGGCCGGAAATGGTAAAAAACCATGAGAGAGACAACAAAGGGAATGGATTGGAGGAGAGGAGGTTTATAGTTGAAAAAGTTTAGATTCACATAGTTGCATGATGTCCTGTAGGCCTGACTTACTTGGCCACAAGCGACATCGGCTTTGGCCGTTGCTAGAATTCGATCCCCACTCCCTCCCAATTCTCAAAACAATGTCATTAAAATGGTGGTTCAGTTGCCTTTGGGTTCCAAAAAAGCAAGCATTTCCCTTGCTCCTTGTACTCTTTAGACTCTATACTTGTATACCTGATTCTAAATACAAGAAAAGAAAAAAAGAAAACATAGTTATATGACTTTACAATTAGTGTATGTAAGTTTAGGTTGGGTAAGATAGGATGTAGGGTAAATTAAATTGTAAAATTTTTTCATTTAATTTTTTAATGAAACTAATTAACAAAAAAATATTAGCATGTTAACGTGATGGATAACCATGATAAAAAAGGACCTAGACTTTTTGGTTTCGAAATGAAAAAAAAAAAAAAAAAAAGAGGGACACATTGCCTAATTAAATTGGGGTTTGTAGGGTCTATGAGTTGTCTGTAATAAAGAAAGACCTTCACTTATAGATCTTATCCTTTTTTGTCTTCTCTCCCTTCCTGGAACAAATTAAGAAAGACCTTGACTAATTTAGCCCAATCAACCTTCACACATTGATGTAATTACACTAGAATAATAATATAAAGACTTTCATGGCTACCTTGGGTTAGGACACAACACATTTGTCTGATTTCGTTATCAGTTGGCCCAATGCATGATCGGCTAGATTTCACACATGTGATAAATTGCCATTATTGGCCGCATTGTCAACATTTAAATGCTAGAATATTACCGGTTGGGTAGTATCGTTCTAAAGGCATTGTATCACTGGGTTGGCTAGAGTTTAAATTTTGTTTTGTTGTTTCTTGTCTTTACAATTAGTATGTAAGTTTAAGTTAGGTAAGATAAGATATAGGGTAAATTAAATTCCAAAATATTTTATGTAATTTTTTAATGTGAACTAACAAAAAAAAAAATATTAGAATGCTAACATGACGGATAAGCACGGTTAAAAAAAATAGACTTTTTGTTTTGAAATAAGAAAAAATGGACCACATTGCCTAATTAAATTGGGGTTTGTTTGTTGGATCTATGAGCTGTCTGTAATAAAGAAAGACCTTGGCTTATAGACCTTATCATTTTTTTTCTTCTCTCCCTTCCCGAAACAAATTAAGAAAGACCTTGACTAATTTAGTCGAATCAACCTTTACACATTGATGTAATTACACAGCGGAATAGGGCAAAACGTAATCGCCTAAGAAATATCATAAAAGTGAATATTGGACACATGATATTGTGGCAATTTTGCGATGATCCATTTTACGGTGATTTTAATCATCACAAAATCTTTTGAAAGAAAGTGTGAAAAATTAGGTGCAAAAATTGCTACAATTATGCAAAAGATTTTATGGGTCGCAATAAAATTCTGGGAAAATCATAGTAAATTTTGTTACAATTGTGTGATGATTTCATGTTTGCTATGACTTTGCCATAATTGCTAGGTGATAAAACCAACTCGACTCTTCTTCAGTTCTTCCTCTCTTTCCTCTTTCTATTCCATCCTTCGCCTCTTTTTTGTATTTCTGGTTCCTAATTTGGTAATGGACGGTGGTGTTCAAGTACTGGTATATTTTCAAGTGCATTTTAGGATTTTAGATAGATTGTATTATTATTTTAATAGTTTCTAATTATTCTAAAACATTTTTGTACATATTTCTAATTTATTATATATATTAATCAATTAATTATTTCCTATACATTTTAAATGTATTTTCATATTTCAATTTATATAATCTAATAATTAATAACATAACTGTTGTTGGCATAGACCCGAAATAATAACCTCAAAGCCATAAGATAAAATTGACAAATGTTCAAGCCAATAAATCACAACTAAGCAAAAAAAATCTGAAAAATAGCACCAAGCAAAAATTAATTGAGACACACGATATATGTAGAAAACCTTCCAGTGTAGAGGGAAAAACTATAGGGTAAACTAATAGTAAAATCCACAATAAGAAAAATAATACAACATCTAAGATTCAAGTTATTGCCTAAACTTGAATCCTATTACAGTAATGTGAAAAAAATCTAAAATTTGAAGTATTTCTATAAAAATCTCACAGCACAGAGATCTACAGATAATAATACTCCTCAATTGATGCTCACAAACCAAAGAAAATGATATCCAATGAACAAAACTTGCTACCAAAACGAGACTGAAGAATTATACTGCTGAAGAAATTTTCTGTCTCGTACGCTCTGGCTCATGCGCACCAAACAAAAGCCGCAATTGGCTTGTATAGCCACCTTACGTGGCCTTCACAAGTCCAATTGAAAGTGGACTCAGGACTTCTTTTTACGAGCCTCTCTCTCTCTCTCTCTCTCTTTATATACATACATATATATATATATATATATATATATATATATATATATATATATTTTATCTTATCTTATATTATAAAAAGTGCAAAGGTGCACAAATGTTAAATAATTTTTTTACCTTATCATTATAAGATATTTTTTTCTTTTAATAAAATATAATTTTATCATTATTTATTTAATTAGAGTTTTATTAGCACTAAAATACTAAAAGAAATATTTAAGTTTCAACTAAATTTTATCCGTATATTATTATAATTGCATCATTCCTTCCATTAACATGTAGCAAAATCCAAACTGAGCAATAATAAAATAGATTGTTCAGGATTATAAAAAGAGAGAAAAAAAAAAAAAGTGAGATGCGTTAAGCCTTTAGTTTTTGGAAAATTTACTATTTTGACTACTTAACTTATTTTGCCACTAAAATTAGTTAACTTTAAAAATTATGACCTAAGTTTTTTATACTACAAAAAATGCTTTGAATATAAAATTTTCATCAATTAAGTTTTATTTTTCCAACTCAGATGAATATATACTTTGAAAGCCTAGGTATTTGGTCCATGTTAGAGCAGTCATATAATTTATGTATGACTCAAGCACATATTATAAAAAAAGAATAAAATAATTATTATTGTAGCAAAGGTTATTGTGAAAAATTTTAGGGAAAAAATTGTTAACACCTAGAATTAGTTGTTTATATAAAGAGGAATTTTAGCAGCAACTTTATTTTTTACATTTTTCAATATTTTAAAACATTGAAAAAATTATAAGAATGATGTTCCTCATATCATCATCCTTTTCAATGTTAGAACACAAATTTTTATTCTTAACAACTAACACTTTTTCTACACTAAATAATATTAAAGTATTATTTTTATTTTTATTATTTTTCTAGAGCCAATAAAATCATACGAGTTGTATCAAAGTGGCATTATGCATGAATTGTTTTTAGGCTTCAATTTTTGGGAAAATCTTTACTTTAACCACTAAATTTAGTTAAATTTAAAAAATATACCCTAAATTTTTATAAATGCTTTTGAAAGTTAGCTTTGAGTCAATTAATTTCCTTTTTCCTTCATTTGCCATTCAAACTACTATCTCTCTCCAAAGTTCTTTGCAACATTTGAGTTTTTTTAATTTTTATTTAAACTTATTTATACTAATATTTGCTAAAAAAATTTCAAAAAAAAATATTTAAAAATTAAAAATTTTTTAGTTTCTAATTATAAGATTTTAAATTTTTTATCGCAAATATTAAGATAAATAAACCTAAGTCAAAATTAAATAAAAAACCTGAAATGTTGCAAACAACTTGTGACGGAGAGAGTACAATAACAACAACAATAACAACAATACTTAAAACTTACAGTATACATTAAAAATAATAAGAATACACTAAATTTTTAATTGTATTTATAATTAGAGCTATGTCATTAACTTGGCTTACTTATTAGAGAGTAGAGGATTCATGAATGCTCTAACTTTATGTTTTGGGGTTTAAATGATACATTTGGAAACAAAAATAAATGGACATTTTTTGAAGTTGATTACTCCAAAATAATTTATTTTTAATTTTACAGGATTTTTCATATGAAACTAAAATAATTTGAAAACTAATTATATATATATATATATGATATTTTTATATTAATTTTTATGAATTTTTTAATTATTCAACCTACAAAATAATTAAAATTCAATTACACTATAAAAATATTATTCAATGGATGATGATGTGATGTGTGATGATGATGATGTGTTATTATTATTATTATGTATGTGTTATTAGCACTACTTTTAAATAATATTAATTTAAGACAAAAAAGCAACAAAAAAATATTTGGATTAATATGGCTTAATACTAAATGAATGGATCTTTATCTTAATGGTTAGGTTCAAGCATTTTTGGGTTGTTGTTCTATACTTCAATTCCTTTCTTACAAGTTAGTTTTATATGCTAAGAATCATTTGATATTCACTGAGAGTATAGTTGAGACTTTTCTTGCTTAATTAAAAATATTTTTCACCGTAACACTACTGTTTATCTAAAAAATATTAATAAATTTTTATGACATATATTGAGAGTGTATGCAGCTTTTATTTCGTTAAATTACTAATTTCCCTACAAACAGTAAAAATTAAGGTCTTCATTTTACACGTATGTTAATTGTTCAGTAGTTATAATGATTTTGATTTTGTTATAAATATTATACTCTCACAGAACATGGAGTTCTATTATCAGTATTAGAAAAAGTACAAAAATGACAAAATTTTTATTAACTTTTATACCCTTAACTTCTATAGTGTCTTATTTTGTAATAAGACCCAAATTTATTTGGTGTTGTATATTTATTTAAGGTATAGTTAGCACTAGGAATTTAAAAGGGAAAGACAGAAAAAAAAATACAAGTCCCATGTGTAATTTCTAAGAAATAAAAAAGAGGAATTTGAATGGTGATTCATTTTTTAGCTTTAGTACATTTACTTAAAGTTATATATTAAGTATAAATTTTAATGGAGAAAAAATTTTAAATAGCAATAATAAGTTAAAATTTTTTAACAAATATGACCTTCATTAAATTATATATATATTTTAGACATGTCCTTAAACATAAAATTATCAATTTTTTTGTACTCTTAAATTTAAAATAGACATTTTTTTGATTTATATGACTATTAAACATGCCTAACAACATGATGTTTATTAATTTATTTATTTTCTACAACTGAAATATTTTTATCAGAACTTAAAATTCCAACTTAATATATTTATGTATGTATGCATGTGTGTGCGTGTGTGTAATAAAAAGTGCAAAGATATATAAAATGACTAAACTTTAAATTATAAGCTATTAGTTTTCCTTTCACGTAGGAAGACTTTATTATACTTTAATGAGTTTATTTTCCCATGGTTGACTAATTATATTATAAGAATAATGAGTAAGACTATGTTTTCAAACTTCAGTGATGTGAGTATAATTTCTAAATCATTAGGTAAGAATTAATTACCTAAAAAAATAAAAGCTATACATCCTAACTTTACCATGACTTTTAGAATAATTACATTGAATCGTTCATAAAATATATGATAAGTGTAAATTTTGAAACCTTTGAGTGAGTGTATTTTAATTAAAAGTCAAGAGTAAGTTAATTAAGATTTTTGAGTAATTAAAAAATCAAAGTTATGATAACACATTCATGGTAAATCTATTTATTTGTTTGAGTCAACTAATATAAAATCTCCATTTTAATTATTCGCGTTTTGAATGTAAAATATAGAACTTAAGATAAATGTACCAATTTAAATTTTAATAAAATTTATAAATCCATAATACTATTAAGATATTAAATTAAGATATTTTCTTAACAAATTGTGTACCATTAATTTTAAATTTTACACTAATAAGTGAATCTTGACATATTTGATAAGATATTAAAAATACCAGAAAGTAATTTTATAAGTACTTTACCATCACATATAAAAAAAACTTCTGTTAGTTTTTTAAGACAAGTATTACCTTTAACATATTCTACATTATATTGTTGTTGTTGTCGTTATCACTATCATTTTTATTAAACAAAAATCTAATGAGCTATCTATTACAATGGGTGACCCAAATGAGAAGAGTTATAATGAAACATTATAATGAAAAACTATGTAAGAAACAAAAATAAAATAAAATCATTATTGCTACTGTTTATTTTGGACAAAATAATTAGAATTATAATTATTTGAGTAAAAAATAACTTAGTATTATATATATATATATATGTATATATAAAGAGAGAGAGAGAGAGAGAGAGAGAGAGAGAGAGTAAATTACAAAAGCCTTACTGTGATTTAATCTAGCCTACACTTTGCCCTCTTTATTTTCAAAACCTATGTTTTACCCTACTTCCTTTGTAGTGTCCAACAATAATTTCTGAAACCCTAAATTAAACTGATTGATAACTATGTTCTAGTAATTTTAAGATTTTTGATATTTTTTGCATAGCTAATCGATCTTTTAAAAAAAATACTAATATGCATTTACAGGAAGAAAAATGTATTTACAGTAAGGAAAACTGATAATTTAAAATATTTATTAATTATAAAAAATATTGGAGAGATCAAAATTTCTGGAAAATAACTATGACATAGTTTAAATTATAGTTTCAAAAGTTGTTATCGAATGATGTAAAATAACCAGGGGCAAAGTATAAGTTAAGGTAAATCTCAGGGGGTAATTGTAACTATATATATATGCCACAATAATTTCCTCCTCTAATCTTATTAGGAAGAGATACTATCATTGCCTCCTCCCTACATCGAGCACACGCCAGCCGCGAGGTCACATGCTTATAGCTTCTCCCTAAGAATTACCTGTGTCAACATGTTAGCCGCATTATCATGCATGTGAATTTTCTTAAGCTTCAAAAAGCTTCTTCTCAGCAACCAAATGCAGTCAATGATACATCATCTAAATGTGTTTAGTGCGAGCATGATACAATGAGCGTTTGCTCAAATCAATAGCACTTAGACTATCACAATGTATCACATACTCTTCTTGCTTTAAACCCAGCTCATGAAGGAACTGCTTCATCCAAAGCATCTTTTTACCTCCTTCCTTGGCTGTTATATACTCTAGCTCAGTTGTGGACAAAGCAACACACTTCTATAACTTCGACTACCATAAGACAGCTTGCATAACAAAAGTAAAAATATAACTTATGTAGATTTTCTACCGTCAAGGTCACCTGCCATATTTACAACAATAAAGCATTCCAAAACAAGTTTAGCACCACCAAAACTCAAACACAATTTAGAAATACCTTTTAAATATCTGAAAATCCACTTTATGGCTTCCCAATAAGACTTCCCTAAACTAGATAGAAACCGACTAACCAATCTAACAGGATAAGCAATATCTAGTCAAGTACAAACAATGACATACATCAAAGAACCAACCAAAAAAGAGTAAAAAATAGCTTATATATCTTCCTTTTCTTTTGTTGTAGTTTGGCACTACTTCTTACTCAACTTAAAATGATTCACAAAAGGCATGCTAACTGGTTCAGCATCTGTCATGTTGAACCTTTCAAAGACTCGTTCAACATAATTCTCTTTTGATAACCATAGCTTTCTAGCTTCCCTGTCACGAATTCTCATGCCTAAAAATTATTTTGCTGGCCCTAAGTCCTTGAAGTCAAATGGCTTAGACAATTCCCCTTTCAACTTGTGAATCATCAAAGTGTCTTACATAACAATAAGCATATGATCAACTTAAAGCAAAAGAATATTAAAGTTACCACTGCAAAGAGCACAAAAGAATCAAACATATGTTACCACTGTCTAGGTGCAAGCTTCAAGCTATAAAAGCTCTTCTTTAATCTACAGACCATGTGCTCGTTCCCTTTCACTTCAAATCCTTCTTGCTGAACCATATAAATCTCCTCATTAAAGTCACCAAGTAAAAATGTAGTCTTCATATGTAGCTACTCAACCTCATGATTTAGACTAGCTACTAGTCTAAGTACAACCTAAATGGAATACATTTTTACCACCAAATGAGCTTTATACTTAACTAACTTATCACCATCTTTCTTCAACTTGAACACTCACTTGTTTTGCAATGCTCTTCTATCTTTAGAAAAATCCACCAACTCATACGTATTGTTCTTTTGAATCTAATTCATCTCATATTACATTGCAATGATCCATTGGTTCTTATATGCATAAAACTGCATATCTAAGAAGCTTTTAGGCTCCCCCACACTAACAAGCATGAAATAATCAAAAGTATGATACCTGGTAGATGGACGACGCTCTCTAGTAGATATTTTCTGCTAAAACTCTACCTCTTCTAGTTGAGGGGGCTGCTCCCCCTGCTCAAGACCACTGTCATGTTAAGCTATATCAATATTAACCTATTCATCAACAATCGTTGGCTGCACTACCCCATGTTCTAAAACTCTCTTAGCTATGGCATTTTCAAATGGAACAAGTGTAGGTGTTAGATCGTTAACACCATAAGTACTATCTGAAGTCTTCTCTTGTAGCTCAATATCATTTATATTCCTATGCTTTCTAAAGACAACATCTCTGCTTCTAACTACCTTCTTTTTCTCTAGATCCCATATCCGGTAGCCATACTCTTCACTGCTATAATAATAAGAATGCATGGTTTAGCTTTACTGTCAAGCATTGACCGTTGTTCCTCGGGCACATGCATGAATTCTTTGCACCCAAACACCTTTAAATGTGAATATAAAGCATTCTCATATGTCCACACATTCTATGGGACCAAAAAACCCAAAAGAACTCATGGAGTCCATTTAATCAAGTAACAGTAGTGCTCACAGCTTCACCCTTGAATGTCTTTGGCAACTTAGACATCCTTAGCAAACATCTAACTTTTTTAATAATGATGTGACTCAACCTCCTAGCTACACCATTATGTTGCGGTGAACGGGCTCTATCTTCTCATGACGAATATCATGCTCCTTGCAATACCTTTCAAACTCATTAGAGGTATACTCCCTACCATTATTTATACAGAGACACTTCAAATACACATAAGTGTTTATTTTAACCCTGGCATGGAAAATTTTGAAGCAGTTAAACACCTATCTTTTATTCTTCAGTAAATATACCCAAGTTGTCCGTGAAGCATCATTGGTAAAAGTCACAAAGTACCTATTACAACCCAACGACTCCACCTCAATGGGACCACAAACATCATAATGTATTAGCTCAAGTTTAGTTTCCTTTCATATAGAGGGAACACGAAAAGAAACTCTATAACACTTTCCTAATACAAATAAATCACAAAGGGTTAAGTGATGTACCTTTGGTAAAAGGAATGAGGGACTGCTTTGCCAAAGTCTCCAAGCCTTTCTCGCTAATGTGAGCTAGCCGCTTATGCCATAAGTTCATAGAAATATTATCCTTAACCACATTCAGCGAACCGCTACCATAAATATGAACACGTGTCCTATACAAAGTGCAGCAAAGATCACCTTTTGCTACTTGTAAAAAACCATGCTTCAACTTCCATATCTTATCTCTGAAACTTTGATCATAACCTTCACAGTCAAGCACATTCGCTAAAATAAGTTTATACCGCATATCCAAAATGTGTCGTATATCCCTCAATGTCAAAGTGACACCCAAACTGATTCCTAAGATCTTGGACTAGGTCATATTACCTATTTTCACTACCCCAAGATCAATATCCTTATAAGTAGTGAACAATTCCTTCCTAGGAGAAATGTGAGAGAATGTAGCCGAACTGATTATCCACTAGACATTCAAATCTATAATATGATCATAGTTCCCCTATGCACAAACTAGTTTAATCGGATCATCAACATCCGAGTCAACAACTACCACCGTATTTTTGTCCTCGGGAGCCTTCTCTTCTTTCTTTTCATCCTTCTTCCTTTGTTCTTTGTATGACTAGGTCTCCTACAATAATGATAACCTTTGCCATCTCTAAACTTCGAATGATCACCAGATTTACCATGACTACCCAAGGTCCATTACTCTTGTTTCTACATCTCCTCTCAGTTACAAGAGCCTGTGCATACTCAAAACCCGACTTTTTCCTCCTTATCTCCTTATTGAACAAGTTGTACTTAACCAAAACTCAAAGTGAGCTTGTCATTTGAGGTCAAATTGCTAATAGTAATCACCAAGGTTTTCCAGCCTCTAGGAAAAAAACTCAAAAGAAGTAATGCCTGTAACTCATCGTCAAGCTTCAACATCATAGTAGTCAATTGATTAATCAAGTTCTAAAATTCGTTTAAGTGCTCAGAAACCTATTGCTCCTTTTTAAGCTTCAAATTCACAAGTTTTCATACAGTGAAAGCTTTATTTTGAGTGGTCTTCCTCTCAAACAAGCCCTCTAATTTCTTCCATAGAGTCTGAGCATCTATTTTCTGCAGAAACATGGTGGATGGTTAGTCGTGGAAACCGTAAAAATAATTCTAGTTTCATAAATAGCTTATAATAAATAAATTTGTATTACAACGGTGAAATCTAGGTCGAATTCAAAGGAAAATTTTTATTTGAAAACTTCATAACAGAAAATTGAAATAAAATATTGGGGAGAATTATTTTCAATTAGAAAATGATATAAAATAAAATAACAGCAGAGAACAAAAATTGAGAAAATTATCAAGTAAGAAATAAAATGAAACAATCAAGAATGCAAACTTTGGTATTAGTCAACATCTACCATCAAATTCCTACAATTGATCGTCGATGCATAGATAGATCAACAAAGCCTTTGAATATTCATCGTTAGAGCCATCTTTCAATCCCTCATTAGTCGTTGCTAATCAGAAAACAAGCAATCTAATTAATCCTAATAGCTAAACAACCTAAGATTAGTGCTTCAATTTAATTTAACAATTGTCTTAAAAATTAAAGAGATCAATAAAACAGAAAAACACAAACACAAACAATTGCATTTAATTTAGTTGAATATTCTCCTCAAAACCTAATGATTTATAATATTGCAAATCAATAAACCTTAGTTACTTTTTACATATTAGAGAAACCAAACAATTATAGATTTTAACCTAGCAGTACATTGAATTCTAATAACAACTAGTAAACTTCCTAGCATATAACGAAACAATCATGAAATTAATCATAGAAGAACATCCAATACTTAAAATATTAATTGACTGAAAAAAAGCAACTTTGATCTCACAGTGCTGTAAAATCTGGGTTTCAGTCTCCTTAAACCAAGAATAAAATAAATCAGCCAGACATGGTCAAGAAAAATCTCAAAAAATAAAAAAAAAATAAAAAGAGACAAAAGAAAGTTTGTGGGAGCCAGAGGAGCCTTTGGCAACTGTTGGTCCTTTTTAATAAAATTAACCTAGTGTGGTAAAGTTCACAAAATCTCCCTAAACTTTCTATATTGTTATAAAATTACCCCACACAAATAAAAAAAATAAAAACAACTAAATGCCTTAATATGACTAGGTGAATGATGTCATTCAACTGGAAATTTTCACCTACATGGTTTAGTGGCGTTTGGAATTAATCGATATCAAAATTGGTTTCAAAGTTGTGAGCTAAGAAATACTCAAGAACATTAGCAGCAACCTCGATCTAAAATTTGACCTTGGTGCAATCATTATGTCTCAACACTTAAAGCATAAAAGTTACAGAGCTCTTTCTTAGCTTTGAAATGACGCCTGAATCACATAAAAAAAACATCTATAGTCAAAGATATGCCAAAAACATCAAAACTGCTTTTGAACCAGCAATGATACGCAAATCGTGACTTTGAAGCTAAATTTGACCTCCTTAACTTGCGAACTGGGTTTCATAGTCTACATATGATTTGTAGCTCCAAATGTTAGCTTTGTAATGAATCAGAAATCATTTAATTCTAATCCTTTTAGCTCAAGATATTATTTTTCTACTGGAACATCACCAGTCTGTCAAAGTCCTAAAAGAACACAACCGTTAAAACTTGTAAAATTGCAAATTAAATCTATTTTTAATCAATTGAATCCATATATCCTCTAAGCTACAAAATAGACTCAAAATAGATCTTTAAGACTCAAAACACATTTAAAAAAACTAAATATGAGATAAATAAACTTAACAGTGTTAAGTTAATTAGTGGAACATGTTGATATCCACCCATCTTCTAATGGTGCCAACTTCCTTGTAATTGAGCTTCTTCCAATTATCATCTAACTTGTTATCCTACCTAGCTGAATTACCTGAAATCAAATTATATAAATTACGACAATAAAGTAGATCCTCCATCACTAGCTTCCAAATCGAATAATTTGATGCATTCAATCTGATCATTGAACCTGCACTATCACCTATATTCTCTTTCGCTATTGGCTCTTGTTGGCCCAAGTGCAACCAAAAGGGGGTGAATTGGTTGTATTAAAAATTTTAGCAAAATTAAATTTTATAACTAAATTTACTTAACCAAAAATCAAGAATAAACGAAGCAAGTATAAGGAGAATATAAAGCAAAATATAAAGAGAGACAAGGAAAGAGTGCGCCAGGATTTATAGAGGTTCAACTCCAACAACCGGAGTCTACATTCTCTCCTCAAGCTTGCCCACTTGAGATTTCCTCCACTATCTCTTGCTCAAGATTACAATGGTGTTTTCTTCAAGGTTCACACCCAACCAATCTCTAGTTTTCTCCAAGGCTCACTAGAAACCATTCCCTAGTTTTCTTCAAGGCTCACTAGAAAGAACTCTACACTCAAGAGATTCTAAGACTTGAAATGTTTACAATCTTACAAGCTCACACAATAGCACTCAAGCTAGATATACAAGTGAAAGCACAACTCTTGGCTATTTTCTCAAATGATGAACACTTTGATGAGTATTTGATGATAAATCTTCACTTCTAATGGCCAAGAGTTATCTCCAAGGGTGTTTCTCCATGTATTTATGCTCATTTGGGGACCAAAGAGACGTTGAAGAACCACTGGGAAGGTCAGAAATGTCTCCAAGAAGCAGGTGACCGTTGCTGTCAAATTTGACAGGTTTTTGCGTCTGTCGGCCAGTTTCACCCGGGTGAAATATTTTCACTCAGTTGAAAATTCTGTCTGATAACGAAATTCAAGGTTTGACCTCCAATGGTTATATTTGTAATTAATGAGCTATCAGCACTTTATACACGTGGAATCTGACGTGGCATAAATTTATAATTATTTTTCAAAGATTTTTCAAACCGGAAACTCGCGAGCAGGTCTGGAATCCAAGTTTCACCCAGTTGAAAATTTTTCGTTCGAATGATTTTCTTGTCTAGAAATAAAATGTTCTCGGGTTAGAAAACTGACTCTAGTTTCACCTGGTTAAAAAAATTTCACTTGAATGATTTTCTTGTCCAGAGATAAAATTCTCTTGGGGTTTGAAAACTGACTCCAGTTTTACCCGGTTAAAAAAATTTCACTCGAATGATTTTCTTGTCCAAAGATAAAATTCTCTCGGGTTCAAAAACTGACTCCAGTTTTAACACGTTGAAACATTTTCATCTTGTTGGAACTGTAGCTCCAGGATTTTCTTATTTCGAAACTTTCAAACTTCAATGAATTTTTCTCCAAAATGATTTCTTCCTTCACAAGCAATGCTTGAATCAACATAAATACTTCAAATATACTTATGAAATAATTTTCCTTCCAAAGATCAAAACTTTATCAATAAAAGACCAATGTGTAAATATTTAGGTAAATCTTTGAAACACATAAAACAAATATGTTTTGTTATCATCAAAATCAAATAAATGTGAGCCATGAATGGAACAAATCCAACAGCTCTGATACCACTTGTTGGGATAGACCTAAACTAGTAACCTCAAACCCACAGGATAAAATTGACAAAAGCTCAAGTCAATAAATCACAACCAAGTAGAAACAATTAGAAAAATAGCACCGAGAAGAAATTAATCGAGACACACGATATACATGAAAAACCCTCTAGTGTAAAGGGAAAAAACACAGGGCAAACCGGTAGCAAAATCTACTATAAAGAAAAAATAGTACAATGTCTAAAATCCAAGTTATTGCCCAAACTTGAATCCTATCATAGTAATTTGAGAAAAACCTAAAATTCAACACCCTAAAGTTCTTATAAAAATCTCAAACCACAAAGATCCAAAGACACCAGTACTCATTGATTAATGCCCATAAACATAATAGAATGATACCCCAAATTACAAGATCAATGAACAAGAACTTGTTGCCGAAATGAGAATGAAGAATTCTGCTACCAAAGAAATTCTCTCTATCTCGTATGTTCTCTCTTTCTTGTACACCAAACAAAGCCGTACTTGGATTTTGTAGCCACCCTAAGTGGCCTTCATAATTCCAAACGAAATTGGACTCAAAGTCCCATTAGGACTTCTTTTTACTAGCCATAATATATATATTCCTCTGCACTTAGTCATCTTTCCAGAGGTATCTTAATTTGTCGTGAGCTTAAACGGCTAAAGTTCTTTGGAAACTAGCCTTTTGCATCCAATTTTAGCTATTTACTTACCTACGAAGTTCACTTACGGGTCTTAGAATAAGTAGTTACTTATTGACCTACACTTAGCCGTGTTCCTTTTATCTTATTGTGCAAGGTAAATCCTTATGTGGCTCTACATCGCCAAGCTCTTTTAAGATTAACTTGGGCATCTTAATGGCTCAACTTACCAAATCTTATGGTTTGATTCAGAATTCCTTAGGTTTCACTTCATTATCTAGGAGATCAAAGACCTCCCACCTGAGCCAATGAAGTACTCACACCCATCCTTAGTCCCCTTAATGCCCCTTTAGCATCGTAGGCACCTTACCTCTCTTAACCATTTGTCTTTGCCTTAATCTTACCACATTACTTAGTTACCA
The DNA here is from genome assembly GCA_005392925.1 of Aquilaria sinensis. NCBI lineage: Eukaryota > Viridiplantae > Streptophyta > Magnoliopsida > Malvales > Thymelaeaceae > Aquilaria > Aquilaria sinensis. The sequence continues at coordinate 130,795 of SMDT01003354.1, read as the reverse complement.
CCTAAATAATACATAATTCTAGACTTAGGAATGTTTTTTAGACCTAACCCAAGGTTTAGAACATCATAGGATAGCCTAGGGATGAAAACCGAGTCCTTAGAACCTTCTTAGTGTGGCCCTAATGTGAGGGCATTGGCTTGTGGCACTGCCCAAGCCATTCACCCATGCCTTGGAATCATGCTCCTAGCACTACGGCACCAGTTTGGGTATTGCAGCACTAGGGCGCTCCTTGCAACATGACACTTGTGGGTTCTTGCACCAAAACTTGCCCCATTTCACATCCCCAACGCCAATCTTCTTTGGACTTGTTTATACTTAATTCCTACAAGTAAAACCATATTTATATGTACTATTTGAGTGATTTATCTTAGACCTTTACCTCAAATTCACCACATAGCAAGATTAAAACATGCACAATCATAAATATACACTTAAGCTTAACTAGCTCTTCTTAAGTTCCAGCCCTAACTTTAGCCAAAATGCACACCAAGGGCATGAATTCAAGAAGATTTCTAACCATTTATTTAGGTTAGAACCAACTTATAAGAAGTAGAGAAGCTCACCTTATGGTTTGATACAAAATTATGCAACAAAGCACACAAATGCATCTAAACCACCAACAATGAGCTAGAGGCTTGATATGGGTGCCTTGGGACCTTCAAATTTTCAACCAATTTGTGTGATTTGTGGGAAATGAAGATGGAAAGATATGGAGAAGAGAGACACATGAAAATGGAATGTGGTGGACATGATAAATAATGGCTTCTCCACCAATATATATCTTAACCACTACGTAAACACATTTTTAGCTTCCACAGCACTTTGGCTCTCAAATTTGTTTTTATTTCACTTAAGCCACTTATTTTCCTTTATATACCACCCCTCATTGGTCTTAAATGATGTTTTTTCTTGCCCCATGCCTTGTTCATAGTCACTTAAGACACTTTAAAACACAAGTGGCCCAGTTAAACACTTTGTGCATTTTCAACCCCTTAACTTTTACTTTTGGTTCCAATGGATATAATAACTCATGATCTTAACTTATTCAGTAAAAAACACTTACATGACCTTAATTACACAAAAATTATGGCCATGCCACTTATTTAAGCTAAAATTACCATTTTACCCCTTTTACCCTTATGTGTCATTTTACATTTATGAACTCAATACAACCTTACTTAGCTTACTTTTCTTCTTATTAAGAAATTTATTTAAGGTATTTAAGTAAAAATACTTAAACTTAACTTACTATTCTGATTAAATTAAGTCATTAACTAGGAGAGCTATCACAGTTAACTTTCGTGAATTAGGATAATTAGGTCAAACTACGGAAGAAGGTTATGTTTTCCATAAAAAAGGCCAATGTGGAGCTGATGTGCATTGGTAGGAGATAAATTAGACATTGGAGTTGCAGGACCATTTAGATTGTTCAGACAACTACTAGAGGAGCAACACTACAAACTCCCTAAATTCAGTTTCTCATTTCTCATTTGAATGGTGATTCTCCTTTTCCATCTAAATCTCGACCTGAAATTTGATCAATCTTTTTATTGGATGGATTGTTTCATTCAAGTAAGCAGAGAAACAGTGGCTCATATTGTGAAGAAAATCCCTTGTATCCAGGTGCCTTCTTTCTCTCATCTTAATCTCGATTGTGTTTTATTGTCTTATTCTCATTTTGAAAATTGATTGTTATTTGACTGGAAAGCTTGGAATTGTAGGCAGATTGCAAGTTGAGATTTCATTGGATTATTGGTGAGACCCGCAAAATGCTGCAAGAAAGTATTAGAGTTCTTGGATGAGGCCTGCTCTATATAAATGCAATCTTGAAGCATAATACTATGAATCAACCAAAGAGCATGGCAAGGGGAAAATTTTTTGGGATGCCCATGATACCCGGTAATTAGAATGGTTCTATTTTCAAAATTCTCATTGTTTTTTTTTTGCACTAATAGCCCTGACTAGAACTGGATGAAATTATTGACTTTGAGGGCATGAAATTGATCATTGTACAAGGAGGTGGCAGGATGGCCCTTCCCCAGACCTCGAGAAGGTAATGGGGTCTTAGGTCCAATGGTTCTTCATTTGGCCTCCTACTCGTGGGAGGCCGCCACCTACTCCTAAAAATTCCACCCACCATCAATGGCTTTCTCCCCATCCACATGGTTCTAATTATGTGGAGATCTCCTTGTGTCTATCAAGTTTTTTTTTTCCAAAGATGATGTCAAATTGATAGTGAAACATCAACCAATGAGTGAATAGGTATCCTAAGTGTTAGTCGAAGTGAACCAGGGCCGAGAGGCCTGCATACAAAGACAACATAAGGATCCCAAAATGTGTCTCTGTGGAAAACCTTCCAATGGTTAAGTTAGCTTTCAAAGAGTGTTCAAGGTAGCTAGAAAAGTAGGGTTCTGGGACCTAGCCTAGATGTGCTCTGAGGGTCTCTTTTTATAGAATTGAAGGTGACTTGTGAGCATAATGAGGTATAATCAATGTAGGATCGTCTTCCATGTAGAACTTGAGTTTCCTTAAATACCTTATGGATCTGAGTCGGTTTACTAGATTGAATCCCATGTGAACCGGGCTCAAATATTTATCTTGTCTAGATTGAGTCCTAGTATTGGGTCTTAGGCGCAGCACCACAATACCAGATTGTATAAATTTTTAACACAAAGCTAACAACGTAATATTTTATATGTTTTAAAACCATTCATGCAACATTTCACGGATGAAATGGCAAATAGTTTGGAGACTTTTTAATGCAATTTACCCATTAAGCAAACTATAAACATATTACTCACGAATGAGCTTAAACGAAAAGCTTAACGTGATCACCTAAAGGACCAAAATAATATATTTCCATCTGGCTAGACTAATTTCTTTGCTTACGTGCACCTTCAGCACTTTTTTGGAGGTGTTGTAATCTGCATTCATTATCAATAAAATTCCTTTGGTTGTTCACTACCAATTCACGGGATACACACCCAAGCATTCACACATTATAATTCACACATATTTCAACATGTAATTAGGCTCATATTGAGCACATGTCTGACAGCCTAAACCACTAATGAGACGAGTTCGCGATTGTTCGTAGAGAGCCTAACATCACTAAGGAGACTAGTTCGCGATTGCTCGTAGAGAACCTGTTACGCATTCATAATAAATTTTTAGATCCAATTCATTTCAACTTAAGCCAACTCAATCTAAATGACTTATTTTTATTTTTACATCTTTTTTACATAAAACTAATTTCATTTAGAAGCCAATACAATATAGGTGCAATAATCTATTCAATATAATTTTTTTATGAATTTTTCTTAGGAGTTAAAATAGAAGAATTAGTAAAAGTTTAATAATATAATAAAAATTTTATAATCAATAGATTATTACACTTAAACAATATTGATTTTTAAATAAAATTGATTCTGGATCAACAAATATAAAACTAAAAATAAGCTGTTTTGGATGAAGTTGACTTTAATTTAAAATAAATTGGCTCTTATCACATTCTACCATAAGTAGTATACGTTGGAACAGGAACTCAACCATTTGCACCCAGGAACTTGGTCAATTTTTTTTTAAATTAAATTTTCTTTTTTTTTCAATAAAAAACCATAACTAATTTTCAATTCAGTTGCATCCTATGATGTAAAAAATGTAATATCTCCTAAAATATATCGTCCACATTCAATTAATATCTTATGGTTTGGATTCCCAAGCCTTTTCAATGACTGTATTCTAAAAAAAAAAAAAAATCCTAGCACTCCCATCATTTTGTTTGTTTATCCAAATTAACCCTCCAACTCAAATTTTTAATAAGAATTCATATTTTATGCGAATAAAATATTAGTTAGCCGACTACAAGAGACTAAAATCAACCTAGCTAATTCTCAAATCGCTGTTTCCGGTTTTATGTAATCTACAAGTGGCTGAGTAAACGACGTTGCTGCAGTAGGTTAGCGAAAGGAGCTGGTTGATGAAACTATTCAAGTCTGAGCTCGTTGGCTGATTCTTCTTGTCCTTAGTGAGGTGCCTGTCTGGTTTTTTTTTTGGGGGGTCGTCCGTTCAACTTGCTTCGTTCTTTACTTGTCTCTGTCTCCGTTTTGTTCTGCTTTTTATTCTTTCTTATTGGCCTAGCTTCTTGCTAGCTGGATGGTATAACTTGAATACTACTAATAAAGCTTTACATTTGTTGTTGTTATAAAAAAAAAGTAGCTAAGTAAATAATTTTAGTCGACCGCTGTTTTTTTTTTTAATCGGCAAAGAAGGATTTTATAAAATTAAAAGAAGAAAACGAGAAATACAAATATTATCTTAGAGAAAAAAATAATGTAGAGAATAACCCAAAAAACTTGAGAGCTCATCTCAAACAAAAGCTTGCAATAGAGCACCCCAAAAACTAAAAGGATTTTAACTTAGAGCCCAAAAACATAAGTCCCAAAACAAACACAAAACCCACTCTCAAAACCAAAGTCCAAAACCATTAGAGCATTCCTATGTTAGCAGAAAATAAAAAACTTGCCGGTTCCCAAGGCTCCTATCTGGTGCCCTAATTCCCCATTCTAGTTTTTTTAATTCATTTTTCAATGCTGCTGAATCGTTTGTCGGAAAACCCACCTTCCCAATGCAAACTCCCCATACCTTTCTAGTTACTCCTCATAAATTTGGATACTTTACTTCCAATATTTTCAGCACAAGAAATCATCCCCCCAAAATTCTCCATAGCATGGTTGGACAAAACCACCCTTATTAATATTAACCCTCTTACTGAAACAAAGAGGCCCGTTAGACTCCTTCACAGCCAAATTAGGCCCAACAGACTGGCCCACTCTGTTAGGCATAGGAAAAACCCTAACCTTTGAAGACTCTAAGCCACCACAAATAGAGGGGAAGCCAACCGCTGCCTCCCCTCCACCTTTGATAGAAACAAGCGCCGCATCAGCCCTTCCGACCACTTTTGATGCTCCTTTGCCAAAAAGTTATGCATCCTCGCCAAGGTTCCTTTGTAACAACTCAAGTTCAAAAACGGTCAATGAAATATGTGCCCACACCACGTGAGCAATCCTTTAGAAAAAGATAAGTGCTAGGTGCTTGTACTTTAGAACTTGAGCCTATATATCCACATAAGACTTTTCATATTTCACCCATATGGGATATAAAGATGTTACAAACTCCCCCTTATGTACCTAACATGCTTGTTGGGGTCAATCGAATTACTTAGTACCTCAGACTAGTAACTTCTCCAATCGGATTACTTGGCCCTTAGCTAAATAACCTCACTAATCTAAGATCAGCTTCGATAGACGATACTTGTGTATACCCAGTATGTCACAGCATTATGGTCCCGAGTCGACTCTGATACTATTTGTAATAACTCAAGTCTAGAACCGGTTAATGAAACATTTACCCACATCACATGAGTTATCCTTTAAAAAAGATAAGTGTTATGTGCTTGTGCTCTAGAACCCATGTGGGATATAAGGGTGTTATATCCTCAAATATCTCTCCCAAAGATTTTCCACCTGCATGCATCACTTTTCTCATCTCCAATGTCAATGATTCTCGACCACCACACCTTTTAGTCGCCAGACGTTTAGCTTCTTCCTCAACTGAAACTTTCTCCAAATAACTCTCCTGTCTAACGCTAACACTAGATGAGTCTGAAGATGAAATCCTCATTGTTGTCGATACCATAACTACCTTTGGCCGCCAGACAGGCGTCTTATTACATCCAAAATCACCTCCACCATTTTGACAACCCTTGTCTACTATAGATTCCAACAATCATGAAAATCAACACCATCCCTACAATTTTGTACCTTCTAGGATTATAATGCTTGAACGATTGGATCATTAGTTAATCGTTCTGTCTAAACATTATACAACATTTTTAATTAATTTAGAATTTCTTTCCATTATAAAAATTTGTTGGTTGAGAAAAAAAATTTCCCTAATTGGTGCAAAGTATTAATAATGGGTATAATCTTTTTTTCTCAAATCCTTGTATCAGTAATATAATTATTCTTTCTGCCATTAAAAAAAAAAGGGTATAATCTTTTATCCCTGACACTTTGTTGTGAAAATAAATCTTAAATTAATTAAGAACCCAACACTAATACTCTAAAGTTGACTAAAATTATTTCCATAATTCGGTGGAAACATAGAAGAAATGTTATTTGGAGGGCTCGGGTGGTTTAGGTTAAAGCATAGATTAGTGCAAAAGTGATTAACCAAAAAATGATATGTTGTTGGATATGAATTATTTTCTTTCATCATATCACTGGGTCTTTTGATTTTTTTTCCCTTTTATCTACACATAAGCATTGTTATATATATATATTGGTTCTAGCAATAAATGCTTGCAATAAATATATTAGAAGAATAAATTTTATGTCAGTCCCTTAACTTTAAATATTATATTATTTTAGTCCCTAACTTATTAATCATTCTATTTTAGTTCAAAACCTATTAAAAACATTTCACCTAGGTTACCTATTAATTGAATTCAAATATTATACTTCCACAAAATCTAAAATGACTTATTTTTATTTTTACATCATTTTTCCTGAAATTAACTTGATTTTTACTTAATCATATAAATCTTGAATTAATTAAGAACCCAATACTAAGAGTCAATTCATTTTAACCTAACTTAATGTAAAGTAACTTATTTTTATTTTTACATTGTTTACCAAAATTAATTTCATTTGAAACCAATATTATATTAGGGACCATGACTCTTAGGTAATCCTTTGGAAATAACCATCATCATTATGGTGAATATTTAGGCCATTAGGAATGGGATGCATGGCAAAAAACAGGTGCCGAAGAGTCACACCCGGTCACTTCCCCTAAGGAAGCATTAAATGGGCGTCGCTTCATCTCCTAACTAGACTGATGAAATCACCATGCATAGTGAAGATAAAGGAATAATTGAAACCTTTCATGAACCGGTGACATTTTGACACTTTCCCATGGAAGTTGTTGAATGGGGCATCGTACCCTACGGAATAGGATGACGTATGGGAAACGTGGAAACAACACGGATGGGGATCGTGCCCATGGAACAAAATAACAGTGTCTTGAGTAAATAGTCCTAAAGGGAAACGACAACATTTTGACCTCTCCTTGAAAATGCAGGACTTAGACCCATATTTTTTTATAAGGATGGGGGAGTTATTGGTAGCATACGGGCTCAGGCGGTCCATAATAAATAAGCCCCTACTAGGAGAACCCCAGATAAGGCACGAGGATCCCATCTCTAGCTAGACTGAAGAGGAAAACCAATGAAGATGGAAACAAAATTCCAAAATTATGGGATAACAGGATAATTTCTATCTGAGATCGATCTTCCCCTAGATATATACAGCAGCCTTATTTACCAATCCCGAGATATGAGATTTCACCCAACATTCTATCACTTTCCACTTTCTAGCCGAAACCTAACTTGATCGTCAGAAGGTATCCCCGGGAACAACACCCCAGGACTTTCATGTTGCCTTTGGCTCCAGGATCTCTAGTCCACCATCCACAAAACATCTAAGCCAAGCCCATATAACCCCTCATTGACTATCAACTCCAAAGGTGACTAAAATTATTTCCGTAATTTGGTGGAAACGAAGAAGAAATGCTACTTGGAGGGCTTGGGTGGTTTAGGTTAAAGCATAGAGTGCAAAAGTGATTAACCCAAAAATTATGTCGCTAGATATGAGTTATCTTCTTTCATCATATCACCGACTCTATTGATATTTTTTTTTATACACATAAGCAATGTTACAAGTGTATAAAAGTTAAAGAATCACAATTTTCACTCTTATCTAAATGGTTCTAGTAATAAATGCTAGCAATAAATATGTTAGATAAATACATTTTATGGACGCCTCTTAACTTCAAATATCATATTGTTTTAGTCCCTGACTTATTAATCGTTCTATTTTGATTCTAAACCTATTAAAAACATTTCATTTAGGTCCGTACTAATTGGAATCACATATTATACTTCCATAAATCTAACATGGCTATTTTTATTTTGACATCTTTTTTTCTAGAAATTAAGTTCATTTTTACTTAATCACTTAAATCTTAAATTGATTAAGAACCCAACACTAAGAGCCAATTCATTTTAACTTAACTTAATCTAAAATTGCTTTTTTTTAGTTTTGAATTTTTTAAAATTAATTTCATTTGAAACCAATATTATGTTGGTACAATAATCCATTAAGAAAAAAAAATTACAATATTTTTTATGAAATTTTCTTTTTTATGTCTAAAAGTATAAAAAAATCATAAAAAATTAATAACATCATAAAAACTCACTTTTAAATGAATTATTGTTTTTACATAATATTAAATTTCAATTGAAATTGGTTCTAAATAAAAAAGATGAAAAACATAAAAATAAGCTATTTTGGAATAAGGTCACTTACGTTAGAACAAATTGGCTCTAATACTCCAACGGTAACTAAAATTATTTCCATAATTTGGTGAAAATGCAGAAAAAATGCTACTTGGAGGGGTTGGGTGGTTTAGGTTAAAGCATAGAGTGCAAAAGAGATAAATAAAATATATATATATATATATATGTTGTCGGATATGAGTTTTTTTTTGTCATTTTTTTTGTTTCTTATATAATATATATAAGAATTGTAACTTACAAGTATATAAGAGTTAAAAAATCACAATTTTCACTCTTATCTAAGTTGAATCATATCAAAATTTAGGAATAAAAATGACCGAATCAATAAAGGCCAAAAAACTCTATTCTAAAAATTACAACAGCTGTAGGAACCTTATTTGACTATAAATACGCATGGGAGGAAGCACGCAAAAAGCATCAAGTCTAACAGTTAGAAAGCTCAAAACTAGCCGGCTAACGATATCTGTCTAGCCTCTTTGCAGGAACATGGCGACGAACGTGTTCGGAAACCCCGTCACGGACATGACCTTGGAGGCGCTGCCGGACTACGAAGGAAAGCCAATAACGCGCTACGACCGAGCCCTTGTGGCTCTCAACATGAAGAACGCCGAGAACAAGGCCGTTAACGCCCGCGTCTACTTGGACAACCTCAAGGCCAACTTCGGAAACGGCGTCTCCACCAAGTGCCTCATCTACAATGCCACCGGGCAGACCATCTGGTTCATCGGCTCCCACGACTGGCACGGCCACCTCGGTGAGTCCCCATACCCCATGGAGATCGGCAACGGCCAATGGGGCGCCTTCTTCCACACCAAACCCGTCGGGGCCGCTGAAGGCTCAGCAGGGGCGGTTGTTTACCGCATCAAGGGTCTAGATGGTGCTGCAGACATTGACTTGATGGCGTCCTGGTCCACGGCATGGGGCCCCTGGTACTCCAACCACTGCTATGCTGAGATCCGCGGGAAGGACCACTTCGACGGCACCGTCTGGGGCGTCATCGACTCTAAAAAGAATCGTTCCGGCCTCCAATGCGTCGAGACGTATGGACTTTTTCAGGCCGAACTGTCCATGGGCTCCCATACCACCGCCGATTGGGAGACCATCATCAAACTTGGCCGCCCCTGAGTTTAACTGCCCAAACCCAATTCTGCTGTCTTCCTTCCAGCGGCAAGTTTGCTGCTCAATAAAAGAAGACGTGTTTTATGTTTTTTTTTTTTTTTTGGTAATCGTGTTGTATGTTTTTAAGTTCATGTGTGTATTGCTACTTGGTGGCCGTACCTAAATGTGTGCTTGATAAGAAATTAAGACGTGTGTATTGGTACTTGGTGACGGTACCTAAATCCATCATCTATGAATATACTTCTCAAGTCCAATATATTTTCCATCCTTTCAAAATTTATTTTCAACCGGGGCCTATCTGAACGTCATGCATGTTATGTCTACCCTTTTGAGTATTTGGACCGCTAGGGATGAAACTATTTTTAGGCATCAACCTTCAGATCCAACCGCTACTATCTTTGACGGGGATAATCTAATAGACATGGTGGAGACTGCTGGCAAACAAGTTAAATTTATGACAAGAAATAGCTCTACCCACCAATTAAACTCAATTACACATAAGGATCTACAGAATGTAAACATGCCGAGGATTTTTCTAACCAACAGGCCTGGAAACCTAAAAGCAACAGGAGTGCCTTAGCTTGGGCGTGCAAATCGTCAGGCAGAAGCTTGAGACAGTTTTCTAGTTGTAGATCTCCTTACCAGTCTTCCACCTTTCCGCTTGCTTCCAATGGATAAGGAAGATTACCAGTTTTCACATATCATTGTTAATATTAATTTTGACCTTTATTTATGAGTCTTAGGTTAAATTAGGTAAATATTTGTTAATTAGTGTCTAAGGGCATTTTAGTATTTTTCTATCTAAAATTATTGTACCATGTCCCAAAATTTATATTTTGAGTCTTTAAATTTTCTTTAGGTCTTAATTACATTTTTTTTATGGGCAAAAGAATTCTACTAAAAAGGAAATCCACCCAGCGGCTGGAAGAAAAAAAACGCAAGTCTCCTAATTAACTCATATCAAGAAGGTTATTTTTATTTTTAGTGTCAAATTTGAAGCCATTTAGGTAAGTTTGGTAAAAATTGAGATTTGCGTAGTAGAAATCTTGCAAGATTTAATTTCATTTGAGAGGGGCTCTAATATTTATTGGTTTACGACTAGGTATTGGGGGACTAGGGCTATTTATACGGTGGGAACATGTCGGTAGAAGGGAGGGGGGATTCGGAAGGAAAACTTGTGACTGGAAATTCGGAAGCTTTAACAAGGGGATAGGATAGATAGTATTAGATTTGTTCCACTATGACTTATATTTATTTAATTTTGATGATAATAAAACATATTTATTTTATGTGTTTCAAAGCTTTATTTAAAGATTTATGCTTTGGTCACTCATTCATAAAGTCTTGATATTTGATAGAAAAATTGTTTCCTCAAGTATATATCAAGTATTTTTGGTGATTCAAATATTACTTGTGAATGAAGAAATCTCTTTGACAAAAAATTTGTTGAAGTTTTAAAGTCTGGAAACAAAAAAATCCTGGAGCTATAGTTTCAACAAAGTGAAAATGTTTTAACGTGTTGAAACTGAAGTCAATTTTTGAACCCGAGAGCATTTTACTTCTGGATAAAAAAATCATTTGAGTGAAAACCTTTCAATGTGTTGAAACTGAAGTGATTTTTTGAATCCGAAAACATTTTTGTTCTGGACAAAAATTTCATTCGAATGAAAACTTTTCAACCAGATAAAACGTGGATTCCAAACTTGCGTGCGAGTTCTCGGTTCGAAAAATCTTTTTAAATTCATTATAAATTCATGCTACATTAGATTTCCACGTGTGTTAAATGTTGACAACTTATTAATTACCAATATAGCTGTTGGAGGTCAAACATTGGATTTCGTTATCAGACTGAATTTTTAACCGAGTGAAAGTATTTTAACTGAGTAAAACTGGGCAATAGAAGCAATTTTCTGTCAAAATTGACAGCAACGTTTATCAGATTTCAATAAAACTTTTCTGATCATTCCAACGGTCCTCAACGTCTTTTTTGCATCCATTGGAGTATGAAAACATCAAGAATCACTAATGAAAAATCTTTTGGCAACTAAGAAAGAGAATCCATAATCAAGAGCTCAAACTTGATATTTGCCAAGAACTTATGCTTTTATTTGCTTATTTAGCCTTGAGAGGTCCCATTGTTCTTACCACATTGTAACCACGAAATTACTAAGTTTATCTAAAGTGATTGAGTGATTTCCTTGTAAGGGAAAGGAAGTGAGAAAGGTTTCTAGTTAGCCTTTGGCAAAACTAGTGAGAGGTTGAGGTAAAAGGAACTACCAAAGGGTTGCGTGCTCTTGTATGCAATTATGTATTATTGTGTTTCATAGTGAAAAAGAAAACTCTCAAGTGGTGAACTCGATGAGAGGAGTAGGCTCTCAAGAAAAGAGACCGAAGCTCTATAAAAATTTTCTTGTGTAAGCTTCTCTCTCTCTCCCTCTTCATACTTGATCTTTGGTTAGTGTTTTATACTACCTATCTTGGTTGAACTTGTTTGTTTTTAAAAATATTTCAAAGGTAGTTTTTAAAGCAAAGTTTAGGTGGATTGTGATAGTCATTTTCTGGTTACATTAGGGTTAATTATTATTCCTTGAATTACATTTGAGTTTGAGGGTCTAAGAGCCCATTTTTTGTTGCTTTAGAATTCAACCAATTCACCCCCTATCTTGGTTGCACTTGGGACAACAGATAGCATGCATTAACCCAACATTTTAATTTTGTTCTTATTATAACTTTAACCTCCAGTTTGTTCATTACACTTTACTAACATGATTAAAACTTTTCATTTCAAACTTCTTTTTTATGAAAACCGTTATCTCTAATCAAAATGGTCTATGGTGACACAGATCTCTACCAGATTGGCCACACTAGCCTAGCTAGCCAATATCCCAGTCACCTTTCCACGCGAGTAATTAACCCCACCCACCTATGAAATAAGTAAAACTTTAAACAAAAAGATAAAGAAAAAAAGAGAAATAAATCAAAGAACAGAGGGAGTACGATTTGTACTTCAAGTTTGTTTCGGTGCAAAGAAGGGTAAAGTTCAGGCAAGAAGGAGGGAGAGAGAGAGTTTGTGTTAGATAGAAATAAAAGTGTTATATTTGTCCTTGGTTAATTTGCCCAGGTTATAACTCCAGTGTCTTTCCCTTTTTGTTTATGGACTTTCTTGAGCTATATATAAAGGTAGCTGGCTAGCTTGCTGTAAAATGTAGTTTTAATTCCCATGCATAGTCTTGGCAGAAAAAATTTGCGCCAGTACTTGCATGGCTGGGTGACTTGACATATTTTATGGGCCAATGTGGCCAATCTAGGAGAGATCTATTACACTGTGGATCATTCCATCATAGATAACAATTTCCATCTAAAAAAGGTGTGATGAATAAATTGAAGGTTGGGGTTAGAATAGGAATAGAATTAAAAGGTTGGGGTTAATACTTGCAATTTGCCCCAAAAGGATATTGATAAAACCATAGAGCTGCCCCTAGCTTTTGGCTCTCCGCTGTTCAGCACCCAAACCTTGCAAATTTTACTTCGGCACCCCTTTCTCCATCAAGCTCCAGCCAGCGACTGCCCAGCCGCTGCAGCCACCTCTCGATAGTGTTCGAGCACCCGAAACACAAGTTCACTCTGTGCCATTGGTCTAACGCTTCACCAGTAACCGGCATCACGATGTCGAAGGAGGACCGAGGGCGCAGATTTAGGAGCCCATTCTCCCCCATGTTCTTCGGCAATCCCGCCACCCAGTCTGCCGCTCGCTCTTGTCGTTGAACCGAACTACGATTGCCTCCGATTCACCGCTGTCCACCGAAGATCAAGAGAAGCAGAAAGTTAAGACGCGAAACTGACGAGTTCAGAGTCTGAATAACTTTTTTGGTCCAACCCCCATGTTATCCTTGTACTCTCTTCTGTTATTAAGATTAAGCCTTCACAATCCGGATCTTCCAATTAGCTCATTGAATTGCAGTTTCCCAATTAAGTCGTTCTAGAATTCATGTGTTCATGCATTGATTGCTTTTTAAATTTATTCTGTTTATAGTCTAGCATCCAGGTTAATCTTTGACAATGATTTAGAATCATATTGGTGTTTTTTTGTAAATTTAGTTTTTTTTCTTTATTTTGATTTGTCTTCATTTATTTTTATCTTTTTATTAGTTTTAATCAATATGATCTTGTTTTCCTCATAATCGTATAGTTCATGTGTTTATTCCACTTAATTTTAGTTTTTACGATTTCCCATATTTAATCAATTTTAAGTTAATTACAATTACTTTAAATCTTCTTTTTATTTTATTTTTCATTTTCTTTGATTTTTTTCTTTAATTTTGTATTCTCGGTCCTAACATCATCTTTTTAGTTTGGTGTCAATTTCATGTTAATTCACTATAGATTTTGATAAAGGTTTAGGCTAATTGTTGACTATAAGCATTTTAGATTTTCTTTAACTAATTTTGACTTTTCTTTTAGCTTTCATTTATGTTTTTCTGTTTAGTTTCCGTACTAACTCGTTTGTTTCTTGTTTTCTTTTGAGCCTTGTGTTAGTTTTTTTTAGGTACTGAAAAGAACAAAATTGGGAAAATTTCTACCACCAATCTCAAGTAACTCCTAGATGATCCTGACCACCATCAGCACCGAGATCTATACACGATCCGATCGCCCATGTCATTGTAACAACACCAACCACCGAGGTACGTACCTAACTAGTCATCTAAACCTCTCATTCACATGGGAACGAACTATATAGGCTTTGATCCTGTTTCACACCTAGGTATGTAGGAAGTTTAAGAGTTCAATCTAAGTCCAAGCCCAATAACTAAAAACAATCACGCTCTCATGTTTGATATTTAACACATGCGTGCATTTTTATTATACTAACAACTAATTTTTGCTTGTTTTAGGCTTGTTTCAAGCGAATTCGATGCCAAATACATTCCCAATTCATACCAGATCCCCAATCCCAAAATCTTCTGTTTTGCACAAAATTCAACTTTTCATTGTTTTAGAGTCAAATTGGCTTTTTTACTTGGTTTTTACCCATTGTTTAAACTAAGGTAGTGACTCTATTTTTGTTACACCTTAGCGTGAGGATCCACATGAGGTCGTGCTAATAATTCCACCCATGCCCAAGGAGCCACCAAGGTTGAGGCCGTTCACAATTGTGTTCAAGCTTTTCTTAACATTAGAAATGGAGACAATGCAATGGTGGAATGTCAAGTGCTGGTGATTGATATCAAGTCTCTTCTTACAAGTTTCAGCAACATTTCTATTATTGTTGTCCAATAGCAAGTAGTTCGAGAGGTTCATGACATTTGTTTTAGCTGACAAAAAAAATAACATAGTTGACATAATCCTTCTACTTTGGATGCCGTTTCCAAGCTTTTGTGTTCTAATTACTGCCCTCAACTAACTCTTTTTCTCTTATTTTTATAATATTTTTACTTACCAAAGTTTTAAAGTGTGATGCTTCTTGCTCCTGCACCTTGACACTTTAGGTCACCTAGTTCATAACCGTACACATAAGTTCATTTACTTTTTGGGAAACTTATAGTAACTCCCTACAGTTGGCCGAACATACACTTTCCCCCTTTGTTTTGATAACCTAAGTTTTACCTCCTGCTTCTTTACATGTCCAATGATAACTTCTGAAATATTAATTTAAATTATATGACAGCTATCTTCCTGTAATTTTAATTTCTTTAATATTTTTTTACAGTTAATAGAAATTTTAAATTATAAATTTTTTCTCTATAAATACATTTTTCTCATTTAAATGTAAAAGCAATATTTTTTAAATATTAGTTAATTTTGAAAAAAAATATCAAAATTTTTAAAATTACTAGAACATAATTATTAGGCAGTTACTTCATCCTGCCTCCGGATCCATGGTTCCTCCTAGTTGGTTCTAGTGGTCTTGGTTGTTATTATTGCCATGCTCATTCCCAAGAAGATCCTAGTCCAATTGTGATCTCCTTTTTGTTATGATTGGTGTTCTTATAGGCGACACCAAGTTGATAGCCAAAGTGAGGGACTGCAAATAAAACTAGGCGGATTGGTATTAAAGCTTAAGCAACATGGACCAGGGAACCTATACTCTAAGATACCATCAGAGCACTGGGGTGTGTACATGGGGGGAACCCTCTAAAGGTCAAGTTAGCTTCTCGTATGACTGGAAGAATGCTAGAGTATTAAGGTTATGCTTAGTATTGAGTACCTCAGGATTGCTGTGGGGTTCCCCTTCTATAGTGCTGCGAGGAGATCATGTAGGAGAGGAATTCCCACAAAAGGCAAGAATGCATTTCCAAGATAAAATCCCTTTTCTTATCAGATTCATTGCCAGCATGTTGGGCCATGGGGATGAGGAGTTGTCCAGGTTAGGGAACTTCAATGCTTGGTCCCATTAGACAGGTTTAGGTAGCCTATGCCATGGTATGGGCCAATAGGGCCCGTATAGTATCAACAACCATTCACATAGAGCCCCTTTTTCAAATAAAAAATATACTAATGTTACACCAAATGTTTTTTGTTGATTAAAAATGACAAATTATTCTTCAATGCTTCTAACAACAATGGCCATAAAGCCTTATTCTCAACCCCCAGAACTGGTCAAACCATTGGAAACATTTGGTCATTTACATCTTAACCAACAACGGCTAATAACTTACCCTCAACAAAACTTTTAGGAAAAACAACTATGAACACCAATTATTCTCCTACACCCTACCAAGAAACCTTTCTTACATGCATCAAAGCATATGTAAACTAGGAAAAATATTTCATGTGTGACATTTGGTGTTGATATCAAATCACATAACACAGTGCTCCCTGGATCATGCCTAAACAATTCACCTACATAGTACGACCATGCTCATGAACAATGCTTTTCTCAAGCTTCGACTTCATCATTTCTTTTTCCCTTTTCACCATGTACACTAATCTTCACATAGCTCATTTTTCACTTTTTTTTTTCGTTTAATTGCTTAAATTTCATCCTTCATTTGCCTCTTATTATTTCCTGGTAATTATAGGCAATGTATCTAGTAGTGACTAACCTCAACTTAAATTTCTTGTTGCATATGTAGGACTTCCTAATCCATTTTATTTGGCCTTGGTCAAGATTTTCGTTATATGATGCCCAAGCATGGAAAAGGCATCCAGTTGGACATCATACCCCCAACCATGATCCTATCACTAAATTTAAACCACTAGTCTTGACGGTGAAAAAGAATATACATAGTATGTGCCTCATTGAATTACTCTAAGTCATAAAATCTCAACCCTGCCTAAAAGAGATAAAACACTTCCTTTCCTTAAGATCATACTTCGAGAATCTACTTCTTCTAAAGTGGATGTTTGGTTCATTGCCATCTTCACCAACTTCAACATCAGACGGTATACTTCTAGCATCAATAGAGTCCAAGTAGTTAGTGTGTTCCCCATCACTACAATTCTTACATCAACATCGTCCTCTTCTGCTTCCATCTGATCCTCATTTATTTCATCCCTATTTCGGGCATGAAAACATTATCTATTTCACTTTGAACATCATGATCACCATCACCATTACCTTTATGCATTTTTCTAAAATTTTCCACAAAATTTTCTAGGTTTTCTTAGGCTATTGACACATCCTCATCATTTTCCTTAGGATTAGACAATCTTGTATTCACCTCATCAACTTGTTTATGTTCCTTACCTTTATTTGCTTCCCCATCTGCCTGCTCTTTTCCCTCTAACTTGGCCTTCATATCTGTATCCTTTCAATAATCTACATCCTCACCTCACTATGAACCACCTATAATTTCTTTTTTTAGATCACCATCACTTATTACCTCTATCCTACTACATTTGTGGCCCTGCTTCCTCCATTACTTCAATGCTACATTTGTCATTATACTTTACGTAAAAGTGACATTGCCTCTTTCAAACACTAATTGAAATGCTTTGATGGCTATATATTTATCACATATTGATTTAACATACCCATCATCCATTGAAACTATCTATGTTTTTTACTAAGAAACATTTCTCACATTTTGGAAACCATGTTCTATAATGAAACTCACAGATGAATAACACATGGTAAAATAATTACTACTTATATATACACTTTTTCTATCCCCTCTCATATTTGAAAGGTAAATACCTGAACCTCCATCTACAATGAAATGTACACTTGAACCCCACATTATCCCCAACTATCATCTTGCACAACCAGTGGCGGAGCCAATAGGGGGGCTGGGGGTTGCCCGGCCCCCCCCCCCAACATTTTTATAAATTATATATATGTATGTATGTAAAAATAATGACAAAAAATTATACTATCTCTTTTGTGGATCTCCAATTTTTTAATTTTTAAACATAACAATAATTTTTAAGAAGTATATATGTAAAATGGTAATAATTTTCTCCATCTCACTAAAATTATACATAAATGCAAGTGGTTGATTTGTGTGAGAAATGTAAGAAAAGTCTAACATCAAACAATTAATTTTACTCTCTTAATAAAAAATAAGTAGTTGTATTCTAAAAGGTTAAAAATGTAAAGTACAACTTTTTCACTTCTTTTGCAAATTTTGCATTAACTAAGATATATTTTGTGAGAAACAGAGTAAGTACTTTAGCAAACAAATGATGAGCTTTTTCTTCTTTGTGTTGTTTTGGATCCTAGAAATTCCTATAAATCCTTTAATATTAAGAACATATGTAGATTAGCTGGCAATTTTTATCCTTCAGATTTCACTGAACAAGAAAAAATTCATTTGAAGTATTAGCTGCAGCATTATGAGCTTGATGTACCCTACCGTCCACAATTGAAAAAATATATCTACAATTGCTGAATTGTGTAGAGGACTCAATGAAATAAGAAAGTAAGAAATTTATCCTTAGGTGAATAAACCGATTCGTCTTATATTGACTCTTCCTATATCAACTACAATAACAAAACGAGTATTTTCGGTAATAAAAATTGTGAAAACAAGACTTCATAATAGGATGAGTGATAATTTTCTCAAGAATCACTTGATTGTTTATATTGAAAGAGAGATTGTTGGGACCTTTTCAATAGACAAGAAAATAGATGATTTTTATGTATTCAAAGAAAAGCATCCCCACTTCAAGATGCACAAGGTATTATGTTTTTATTTGCTATGTGATATTAATTGAACATGTGTACATGTATAATAACATAACAAATTTTTCATTGAGAGGAAAGCGCGTGATTTGATATGGATTTAAAGCTTATGATTAACAATTCATTATATGGATGAAAATTGAGATTTAGTAAATTTTACTTACTATTTTGGAAGTGAATAACCTATAAACATAGCATTTTAATAGATTTTAAGTTATTTTTAGTATTTTCTTTTTACATTGTAGAAATACATCTAATTATTAATTCTCTAACATTTTCAAAATGAAGTCCGGCCCCCTCCAACTTAAAATCCTGGCTCCGCCCCTATGCACAACAAAGAACAAAACAAAATGAACTTATTACACTACAACAAAAACTCAATAAGGTGACCGGGCATGGTGACCAATAAAGTGGTCGCGTGCCTATTGATTGCCAATGCAGTAAATAAAAAGTAAGTGCATTTTCCTAATGAGAATTAATAATCGACTAGGTGACCATTACAAAATCAATCACAAATTTTGATCATTGACTGGTCACCATGCCAGTCGCTCTCCTCGAAAATCCACGCTAACAATCCATGATAAACAAGGCTAACGAATCAGCTTCATTACTTTTGACTTATAAATTGTCATCATTCATTTATTTTCCTTTATGCTCCTCCCACTCTTTGTTTTTGTTTTCTCTCTCTTCTCTTATGTTGCTTTCTACCATAGTCTATTTCTTTCCCAACATTTGATTTGTTTAACACAAGGAAGAAGCTGATCTCTTCTCTAAGAACTTTAAGTTAGGTATTTATTAGGACTCTTAGAAATAGGCCTAAGGTTGTTGAGCTAATGGAAGAAATTTTTCCTCTTCTAATTTTTCTGTTGTTTGAAGGCCTTTGTCTTTTCACTTCTGATAGAATATAAAACTAGACAATAACTAAAAATTAGTAAAAAATAAAAGAAATATTAAAAAGAAAATCTTGAGAAATCTTGAACTAAAAAGTTTGAACTTAGGTATGTGAAATAATCAAGTTTTTTCAATTTGACTTCTAAAATTTTTTGAATTCGGTGTGTGAATATGAAATAATTGAGCCCTATATTGATCAATATAATAGGTCACTCTCCCTGCCAACCTAATCAGTTACTCTCTCAGTTACCCCAATTGGTCAGATATCCGGCCGCTCTATCTTACAAACCAAAGATTTGATGACTGCTTGCTAGCTGCATATTTTGGTAACCAAAAAGTGTTTTGGTGGCCAACTACCAATTGATAAGCCAATTGGTTTTTGCCTTCCCTCTTGTAGTGTTAGTAGAATTTTAGGCTCTTCTATTCTAACAAATATCACATTTTAGAACCAAAAATCCTTTAACATCTTGGCCATGAACAAACAATCAGTAACAAAGTTCTTTACTTATAGGTTTCCTACTCGAAATAAACACTTCACCAACATAAAATGACTAACCCTAAATCCTCATAACCAAGCTAATCATTTCAATTATTAAAAGAAATTCCAAGACATTTTGACTTTCCTTCTAATTTCAACACATAAAGCCTTTCATTACCCTTGCATATAAATAAACCAAAACCATCCCAAACCCTTAAAACAGAGATACCATTGCTAACAATCATGCTCACCTCTTTCCGCTGCCAACGGAATTTTCTTCTGTTTTGCATGATATTCACGTTCTCAACCTGTTCAATTCTTCAAACCTTGCAAAATTTGTTCCTCGTACTCTATCTTGTTCTTTCTAATTTAACCAGTAAATGAGGCCCAAAGCCACTCTAACACATCGTCTTTTCTTCTTGTGGGATCACTTGTCTGACGTGTGGCCAATGTCATCCTTCCCTTGACCTTACACGACCTCTTCTTATCCTACTTGGCACCTTCAATGACCTACTGTGTGCACTTTTCGCATATTTACAGTGGCAAATTTGGTATTGAATCATAAAAGATAGATGAGATTGCACAATATGGCTTGAAGAGATAGTGTCAACAAGTTGAGTAACAAAATTAATGCATAAGAGTTTTTTTTTTCGTCATAACTATACTATTAAAAACAAGTAACCATGGTTATCCTACTGCGTAATACTTTACTTCCCATGGAGCCTTATCTCAGCTGATTTTATGACTAAAAAGAGAGAGACAGAAAGGAAAGAAAAGAAAAGAAACTCTTTCACATGTTAGAATATAAAATTTTAACCAGCCATGAAAAGTAGTTCATATCATGCCAATTAGCAAACATGGTCATAGACGACAAGTGGAGTTTCACTGGTGCTTTAAAAAATAAATTTAATTTCATTCTTCTCTTCTATCATTTCAAAATTCACAATGAAAGGGATCAGGATGAGTGGATAGGTGGTTGTTGGCCTTGTGTATGAACAACCACTACGAACCGGAATATGGCTAATAGCCAATACACCCTCAAAACCTCAAGCTGTTGTTGGTCTTTTATTTAGATGTAAAATTGTTTCTTTTTCCCTTATTTCATGGTTAAGGTGTAGATTTCTGAAATAAATTGGGGTAAACTGTAATTTACTCAAAACCTCAAGCTGTTTACACGAAATAAGGTCAATGTGGCCAATAAGTGAAGTTCTCTCTTCGTTATAGACACCTCATAGATCCGACAAACTCCAATTTCATGAGTCAATGTGGTCTTTTTTTAGTTCGAAACAAAAAATTTACAGTCTTTTTATATCGTGCTTATCTATCACGTTAAATAATATTCTAATATTTTTTTTATAATCCAGAAGTTTACATGAAAAAGACTTCATAAGATATTTTAGGCAAAAATAACAAATAAACCATTAGTGTTTTAGGACCAACTCAAATCAGCCACTAATGTTTTTTTTTTTTTTGCCGAATAAACCATTAATGTAACATTATTTAAAATAGCCAAATATACTACTAACATTATCCCAATGGCCCAATTGAGCCGCTTGGGTCTAAAATGTTACAAAGCTCAACCATTATCTTTTTAAAATTGACAAAATAGATCTACTTGGTTTAAATAATCAAACTATGCCACTATTGCTCTACCTCACCAAATCTCGCAACAGCTTACCCTGCATCACTGTTGTTTGGAATGGAAGAAGAACCCAAGCTTTCAAGCCATATTCTCATCCGCCTCACCAATCTTGCTGCAACCGGAGGTCCATCGCTACGGGTTATAACTGCCCTCAAGGCTGCTGTAGCAACTCAAGCCCTCCATGAGTGTTGCATCACCACAATCGAGGTGTGTAGAAGAGAAGAATCAAAGATTGGTACTAGTGAAATGCTATGAATATTATGATTATGGTAGTAGTGATGTGAGATGTGAACTTGTAGGTAGTGTTGGCACCAATGAGGAATGACCATGAGTTACCAGTGAACATTGTGATTGTGGCTATGATAGCCCAAAATGTGAGTTCATCAGCTTTTGTGTTGAGCCGCTGGGAGAAAAAAGTGAAGACGGTGGTTCAAATGTTAAATCCACAAACTTTAGTAGCACTAAGAGCAAAAGGGGAAAATATATAGGCTAAACCTGACATTTATGCTGAGATTTCATTAGATTTAACGGTTAAATTTATGGGTGTGACTGATTTATTTGGCAAAAAAAATAACATTAAGTGGCCAACTAAAAAACATTAGTTATTTATTTATTGCTTTTGCCAATATTTACTATTTAATCTACCCTGTATCGTAAACTCATCTACTATGTGTAATGTAAAGAAATCCCGTGATCTAGACAAATTTGTTGCGTCCACCATAATCTTGAGTCTTTATTTATAATGGTGTGTTCATATATGTGTTAGACTGTACCATGCTTTATACATGTGACACTGCAACTCACGCAACCGTAAAAGAAAAAGTGAAGAATTTTTGCAGTCTAGTTCATTTGTATGAAGTTTGCTACAATTATAATGTATTATACTTTTTATTATGATTATTATTTTCTATGATTTTTTTTTATCAGAAATGAGAATTTTATTAAAGAACAAACCCAGCCAGAGGCTGGAGATAAGAGGTTCTCTTAAGTTCAACAGAGCTTGAAAAATCAATAAAGCAAGGTGCAAAAACTAAATATCAGGGAACACAGCAGCAGCTGGGTCGTTGATCCAGTCAAACAGGGAAAAAATTAAAGAACAATTTCTTCTAGTGATCCAAAAATGCTGAAGGGATTGGGCCAGAAAAAGAGCTTCATTCACCTTGAATTGCTTGCCATTGAATATCTGGTTGTTTCTCCCAATCCACATGTGCCATGCCGTAGCAAAAGCTACTGCTTCCCAAGCCTTTTACTGATTTCTTCCAAGCATCCATGTCAGGTTGTTACTAAGGATTTGCTGGAGGTTTGATCCTTGAGATAGTCCAATATTCCACCAATTGAATATAGCTGCCCATAAGTGCGATGAAAGACCACAATTAATTAGAACATGATCTGTCGACTTTGGAACAAGTCTGCAGAAACAATAATTTAGATCTTGCAACTGAATTCCGCGCTTTGAACCTCTTTGTAGGGATTTTGTCTTGAAGTGCTTTCCACATGAAAACATTTACTTTATAAGGAGCCCATGGTTGAGCAAAGCCAGCCCAGATTATTGTGCCTAATTTTCGCGCCAATGATTTGACCGAAAACTCACCATCAGCAGCAAGGTTCCAGGCAATTTTATCCGGCGTTGTCCTTGAGACTTGTAAAGTACAAAGCAACAATTGAAAGCAAATAATTCAGGTAATTCTATGATTTTGTGATGATTTGTAATTGTTATGTTTTTTAAATGGTAGTTAGGATATTGATTAACAGAGTATATAAATTAAAATTGTGAAAATAAATTTAAAATAAATAGGAATTAATATATATGTATATATATAAAAAAGAAATTATGAAGGATAAACTTCACCAATTGTCCCTAAAATATATCCAATGTTGCTTATTCATTTCTAGACTATCAAATGTTGCTTAATCATTCCTAAATTATATCCAATATTACTTTATCGTCCTGCCGTTCATCACAACCGTTAAGAGTGAACGGAAAAATGATGTGATTGTTAATGTAGCATGGAAAAATGACGTGGCTGCAAATGTGATATCACTTTTCCATCCATCTGTAACGGTATGATAGTCGGTAGAACGATTAAATAACATTGGATATAATACAGAGATGATTAACCAAGATTTGATAATTTAGAAACAAATAAGCAATATTGGATATAATTTATTGACGACCAATGGAATTTACCAAATTATAAATATGTAGTACAATTTATCTAAAATGCTAAAATGCACTATCAAACAATAGTTGAAGGGTAAATGACACCCATAGTCCTTGAACTATGGCCCATATTATGGATTTGTCCTGAAACTAAAAAATGTTATACCATTCATCCTCTAACTATGAAAATGTTGCACTATTTATCCTGCCGTCAAATTTCCCATTAAAATGGACCAAAAAAATGTCAAAAACAAGTTTAACCCTAAAAAAAAAATTCATTTGCTTTAGAAACCTCAAAACTTTTGTATCTTACAATCAAACTACGTTCTCCACTTTCTTTCAATCATTTAACCCGAACTCATAGTTCTCCTTTAACCATTTTCTTTTTCTCCCCACCAAAACCTTGTCCGAACTATATTTATTTTTTATTACTTGGATATAATCATTATTTAGAGGGTATACAATTAAACTATTTAGTGTCTATTCGTTTCAAGTATAATTAATAATATATTGAAAGTATTTAGTTTTTATAGTATCTGATCTATATTTTTTCAAATTAAAAACATAATCAAAACTTTACACTTTAAAATATTATTCATGTGGTTATTAAAAATATATAGTATTAACTTTCAAATAATATTAATTTTGTTGAAAAGAAATAATAGAAAGGTGAGAATATAATATTAACTTTCAAATAATGTATATTAGTTCGAATCACTATGTATTATTTTCACCTCTCTGGCTGTGGAAGGAGTGCCGAACGCGGCCTCGGCAGGAATTCTGATTTACATGGCCTTGGTGGATCTTCTTCCTACAGATTTCATGAGCCCCAGGTTGCAAAGCAACTTGAGGATGCAACTGGGGGCTAATCTTTCCCTTGTTCTTGGTGCTGCTTGCATTTCTGTACTCGCTAAATGGGCTGGATCGTTTACCTACTCATCAACTTCTGTGTTTCAATTAATTTTGGGCAGCAACTATCAAAATCCAACGAAAAAAAGTTAATGATCATTACTGAGCTGCCAAAAAAAAAGCTGGCAAAATACTTGCAAATTGGAGAGTCGAAGCAGACATTAGATGGTATTTAGTTGTGAAAAATTTTCTCTTTTCCCTTTTCCAAATTATTTATTAATAAAATTATAAGCACATACCATATATATATAATATTAGCTTTCAAATAATATTAGTTCGAATCACTATGTATTATTTTTGACGTTTCTACTATTTTTTTTCAACAAAATTAATATTATTTGAAAGTTAATATTATATATTTTTAATAACCACTTGAATAATATTTTAAAGTGTAAAGTTTTGATTAAGTTTTTAATTTAAAAAAAGATACATCAAATACTATAAAAACTAAATACTTTCAATACATTACTAATTATATTTGAAACGAATAAACACTAAGTAGTTTAATCCTACGTCCTCTAAATAGTGATTATTTCCAAGTAATAATAAATAAATATAGCCTAGACAACATTTTGGTGAGAAGAAGAATAAAATAGTTGAAGGAAAACTGTGAGTTCGGGTTAAATGGTTGAAAGAAAGTGGAGAAGGTAGTTTGATTGCAAAATGTAAAAGTTTTGAGGTTTCTAAGGCAAATGGAAAGTTTTTTTAGGGTTAAAACTTGTTTTTCATGTTTTTGTTTCCATCCATTTTAACGGAAAATTTGACAGCAAGATGAATAGTATAACATTTTCATAGCTAAAGGACAAATAGTATAACATTTTTTAGTTCTAGGATGAATCCGCAACGTGGGTCTTAGTTCAAGGATGATTGGTGTCATTTACCCAATAGTTGAACATCCTATCCACCACCCAATTAGACACTAAAAAACCAAAGACAAGCCTGAGGAAGAGAGAAAGGAAAATGGAGCAAGAAGAGTGTTAAGTTAGTTTTTATCACCTAACAATTGTGGCAATGTCGTAGCAAACATGAAATTGTCACATAGTTGCAGCAAAATCTGCTACAATTTTCCCAGCATTTTACTGCAATCCATAAAATCATTGCATAATTGTGGTAATTTTTCAAGCCTAATTTTAACCTGCTTTATGTCAGAGTATAGGATTACGATAAGTCAAACCTAAACCCTACCCCTTGTATCTATATATATTTACATTTCAATACTACCCTTTATATAGAGGTGGCTTCTGGGCCAAGTTGGCTCGGACCCCTACCCAGGGGTTAATCTCAGCCCGGTTCAGTGATGCCCAGGCTCGGCTCGGCACAGAGTAGGCTCAAATGGAGGCAGGGCAAATATGGGTCAGGAAGAGGAGATCAGCCCAAAATTGGCATGGTCCGACCCATAGAACCGATTAAACCGGACCAAACCAACCCATGAGTCGCCCAAGCCAAGCTTGGGCTAGGTTGACCAGTTCAACAATAGACTACTTAATGATAAAAACAAATTTTTTATAAAAAAAAAACAAGCAAAATTAGATCCTTTCCACCCTAACGACTCCAAATATTTTCTTTTTTTTTTCCCCCAGACTTTTTTGCCCTCCCCTCTTCCAACGGCAGTTAACAACTAGTTTTTTAGGGCTTTTTAGAGCAAACAATTGTTTTTCCTCCTCTATAAATAGCCAGGTCCCCCCCCCCCCCACACTTCCATAGATCAAACCTCTCTTCTCCAATCTTCATCTACAATATTCTCTCATTCTCTCTTTTAGCTCTTTTTCGATTTTTTTTTAATTTTTCACTAAAATTTTCTTAATCTCATCCTAGTCTCCTCCTAATCTTCTCCCCATCTACAATTTTTTTCGCTTACTCATGACTTCACGAGGAAAGAACTCCAGCAATAGCAAGGGTGTCACTAGCTCCTCATTTGGCACAGGGGTTGGGTAAGGTTTCTGTGGGCCTCTCTTCTACAAATGGCCACATATGCAAGAGGTTGATAATGACGATAACAACATCAACATGTTGAACTACGACTTGAGTCTTGTCGACCAACTTTTTTATGATGATGTTGAGGAAGTTCTATTGACCTAAACCAACCTGAACAACACCGATGGGTAACAATTAATGCCTCAAAGAAATTAACAACCCAAGATGGCCCAAGGGAAATCTAGCAATTTGAAGGCTTTCATATGGGCGCATTTCGATCAAGTTTAGAAAGGCAATGTGAGGCATGCCAAGTGCAAACACTGCAAGAGCAAGTTCACACACAAGTTGAATTCCAAAATGGGCATGCTTGCCCAGCATTTGAGCAAGGTACACGAAGATCTTGTCGGCATTTTTTATGCACAAACCCAATTGGCCGGCATGCGAGCTCTGGCAGTCCAAGTTTTTCTCGATGCGACCCCAAAAGTGCTATACATGGTTTGATTAATTTGATGATGATCACTGAAAATCCATTTAAATAAGCCAAGGATGAACACTTAGAAAGATTTATTGTTGAAAATTGGAATCTTGCATATAAGAAAATGTCTAGGCAAATAGCTAGAAGAGAAAGTTTTAAATTGTATGAAGTTAGAAAATGTGATTTACAAGTATATTTTTCTACACTTAATCATTATCTTTCATTCTCATCTGGCATGTGGATATCACCAATAGGATAAAATTATTATGTTGTGAGTGTTCATTTGATTGATGATGATTGGGTAATGCAGGAATGAATCATTGCATTTAAATGCATGAAATCTGATCATACCAGGTGAAAAAATTTTAATTACATAATTGAAATTTTAAGGAAATTTTTTGTTGCTAATAAAGTTTTACCTATTTCTTTTGACAATGCTTCTAATAATAATTTGATAATGAGAGAATTGATTAAAGAGTTAAAACTTGACATGGCCACCCTCGGCCCTGCCCAAGAAGCCAGTGAGAACAAATCTCAATTGACTAGTTATATATGTGCGTGAATTAAAACTTCATGAAACTAGTTGATTAACCTAGATAATACAGGATGCATGCTCATTTAGCTTTGACTTGAGTATATGTAAACCACAAAACATTCACTTGGCCAAGGCACTTTTCATATAAATCAAATGGGTAAGTTTCATTTGCAGTCCCTAACCTTTATGCGTTGTCCTAAATGGGTCCCCAACCTTCATTTTGTCCTCTTAAAGTCCATAACCTGTCGATTTTTATCTAATTATAGTCCTTCTGTCATTTACATGGTTAACTTTGACGAAAATTTCTTGAAAATTGATGAAATTGGTCCAACATTTTCTTATTCGCTCAAATCACTCGAAATCAAATTCAAATAGTCAAAGCATAAAAAATCAACATTTGTATTATCATTACTACACATATTAACTGTGTGAGCGCATCTAAAAGAAGTAGACTAATGCTCCTCACCCAAGAGCAACCCTAAAGTCTAAGCTCAGAACATTAACATAAGAGGTGACTAGGCATACAATATATATAACCCTTTTGCTGAGATCCATTAACTCCCATCTTGGAGAAAAGTCCTAGTGGCGAGTCTCAAAAGCCTATCCACGTACTGCTAACCTCTATGGCCAAGAAAAATACTATGGTTAGTATTGTTACTTAATCAATAAGTAACCATGAAAACTAGAACCACAATGATTCTTAAAGTAAAGTACCTATAAAAATAGACTACGACAACAACCCTCAGCAGTTATCGGGCCAAACAACGTCAGAATCTGAACAATATAAGCTAAGGAGTGAGAATTTGAAAATTCTCAGTAAAGGGTCTTTACCTACAAGAAAAGATACTAAGGACAACATATATATAATCATATGTAAACCGCTATAAGCTCATGCAGCATGAGGCTAAACCTATGCACATATGTTTCAGTCCCTTAGGACTCATCTTCATCCTACTCCTTAAACTACAAGGCAATGCCTTGTTTACTATTAAACATTGCTTACTAGCCTCACTAATAAAATTCATCACCAGTTTTGACCTTTCCTATGTTGTACAGGTGAACATGGTGGATTTGCCTCACTTGGGTTCTGAGGAACTCACTAGATGTACTAAGCCTTCATATAGTGCCTCAAGTCTTTAGACTTTCTTAAGTCACTTGTGTACAAAGCTTCCATTTTAATTCTTTACTAAGAGTGTACTAGGTTCTCGCTTATGCCTCAAGTAATCTTACCTAGGCCATAAGTGCACTAAACCTTCACTCAAGACATGTACCTAACCACCATTACTTGGTTCACACGAGTGGAGCAGTGATGATCATGGTTGTACTCATTTACTATGTACTTTAGAGCCCCACCAAGGTGCACTAAGGTTCCCGCATCGAAGCCTAAAATACGAAGGCCAACTAGGTTTTCGATTGTACTAAACCTTGTGCCCAAATAATGGTGCTCTATTGTGGCCAAGCATGCTTTCATTGTAAACTAAAATAAATCTAAACTTGGGCAATTCTTGCCTTGGTAAAGGCATTAAGATGATAGTTCTCCTTCTTAGCTTCACATGGAATCTTGAATTACCTCAATTGGACACCTGAACAAAAAACTATGCTGAAAATAGTTCTGGGTGTTAAACCTATCGCGATGATGCGTCACCAATAACAAAGACGCACCACCACAATACAAAACTCTCTCAAATTTTTCATGAAATGCTTGGCAACGGGTGTCCAGCTATTTCATGCCCAGAAAAATGCCTAGTTTTGCTGCATACACTTTAGAAGACTTCCCAAGCATACCAAACATGCTTGGATGGCATTCCAACTTCACATACTCATAAAACATGTTACAAAGGCCACAACAAACTACCATAAACATAACTATGATGTATTAAAAAATCATTCCAAACTCCATTAAACTCATAGCCAACCATGATCACACTTGCCCACTAAACTAATGTTATTGTCAAAACTACTTGATTTCATCAAGCAACAGCAACCCAATAGCATTAAACAAGTATGAAACCATAACTTTCTTACCTTTAATTCGACTCACAAGCAAGAATCAATCAACTCTTCCTTAGGAACCAAAATACCATAAAGTTGTTCCTAGTTCCAAGCTAATAAAGGCATAAAACACACAATTACTAACTTTTAACCAAAATCCAAGCTCCTAATCAACAAATAAACAAGAATTCACCATAAAATCACAAATTAACTCACATAAAAAATAGGGGCTGACTAGAAACAAAGTTCCAAGCTCTAAAAACATGAAATTTCATTTCGAATAAGCTTCGTAATGCATAAACACCCTCGGTAGCTTCAATTTTCACCAAAATCCTTTGGTTTTGACCTCTAAATCATGAAGAAATGGTGGTGGTGAGGTTGAACTCGGGTTTGAGCAAAAACGGCAGCCTCCTCTCCACTTTACCAACTTATATACTCATTTTAAGAATAAGCCAACAAAGTTTATGCATAGTTATAAAAGAGCCCCCCTTCCTTCCTTAGTAACAAGTCAAACTTGGTCAAGTCTTGTTTATTTGAGCTAAACTCGGATTAAAAGTAAAATTTAGGTTTTTAAAACTCATTTTAACACTTGGGACCCACCCTGACTCTTTGAAATGCAAAATTATCATTTTTCCCCAAAACTTTATTTAGTGCCTTAGTCTTTTTGAAACTTAGTAAACTTTACTAAACTTACTTATTCTTGCTATGTGAACTTGAAATAATATTCCATACTAAGTTTTAAATACTTTACCTTCCTCCAACGAACTTCCAACTAAGAGAGCCATAACAAAACCACCGTTTAAAGGAAAATTTTTCCATATTCATTGCTTGTGTCACGTATTAAATTTATGTGTTCAAAATTGTTTATAGCTTTTGCAAACTGAAATCACCCCAATTCAGAATGCATTACCTTCTATAAATACAAGGACCAAATTGTCTCATGAGTTTAAAATGTTGTGCATTGAAAATGAGGTAAATTTTTCTTAGAAAATGTTTAAACTAGATTGCTTTACTTGATGGAACTCAACTTCTCAAATGTTAAATGACACCTAACCAGGGACAAATCTTTCCGTTTCATATTAGCTATCCCCTTTACCTTTTTTTACTAAAGTTTGATTTGAATATATTTATATTAATATGAATTAAAAAAATTCTCAAAAATGATATTTAGAAACTAGAATCTTTAAAGTTTCATTTTCATGTAAAAAATTCATATTTCGATGATAAATTTTAGAAGAAATAAAATCATAGATTAATTGCTGTGAATAGTATAGAGAACAGCTTTTTGAAACAGAGGGAGTAATTTTTTTTGCAAACTCATGAGTACAAGCAAAATGGCTAACCAATAAGATGTGGGGAAAATGTTTTAATTGAGTTGCTCAGGTATTTTTGTAAGGCAATAAATTTTTTCGTTGGGGTTTATCATTTTACTATGCACCAAGAAATGTTATATTTTGTAAACATCATCTATGTTTTCAACCAATATAAGGACAATGAGTTTCTGAAATCAACCGTAAAAGCAATGCAAAAAAAAAAATAGCTAGATTATTTTCAAAGATCCTACCCATTTATCTAGTTGCATGTGAATTAAACCCAAAATGTAAAAATTAAGAATTGTCTCCAATTGCTAGCAACATACTATTATACAAATCTAGGACAACCTCAAGTTTTGACACTAGTTATTTCTGTTGATGCTGACCACTACTACTTGAGAGAGTTATACAAACTTTACTTTGAGCATCATTCTAATAAGGTTAGGGCATCTGAGCTAAACCTAACATGACATTCCACCTCATCCTCCTCATCACGGTTCAACCTTGTGGTATATATTCTTAAACAACCGAGACCTACAAACCTAGGATTGGCCGAATAGGTTGACTAAATCTAGACTTCATTCAAGAACAATGAGGAGGATATTCTCAAGTAGTAGAAGAACAAGAGGGGAAGATTTATGATCTTATCTAAAATGGTGCAAGAAATTTTGTAGGTACCGGCCTTAACCATCATATTTGAGGTAGCTTTTAGTGCGAGAAAAAAAGTCTTCTCCGAGAAAAGGGCATGACTCACAGCTGAGGCCTTTGAGGTTTGTATATGTAACTGTGATTGGGCCCTTGTTGCTCTGAGGAAGTAAAAACATGAAGAACTCAGATAATAAGGTCTTATCTGATAAAAAGTCCCAACAATAGATTATAGGTTTTCACTTTGATTTTTAGATTATAATCAATCTGATTATGCTACCAATCATAGATCTTAAGTTTTACTTTACATTTTTTTTTTGAAACGTTTTACCCTTTTCAAGTGTAAGATACATTCCAAATTATATAAGTGTCATTTAATTTTTTATTAATAAATTTACATCGACAGTGGTGTTTTTCCTCAAATAAAAGCATGTTTAATTAAATTACACTCAAATAATGTATCAAAACATGTTTCAACACTTTTTGCTAAAATCAAGAAAACTTGGCCCAGCATGGACCTGCCCTAACCTAAGCCTATGCCCAGGCTTACCCGCCTTGAGACGAGCCAAGCCTACGTTTGGATTTCCCAACCCTAAGCCCATCCAGGCTACTCTAGGCTTAGGTCAAGTCAGTCCACCTACTACCTTTACCTTACTATCATTACAAGTGCGAACACATCAAATTTTGTGTTCCTTAAAATTGGAGATATGTACAAATAAGATACTTCCTCCGTTTCATAATATTTGGCCTCTATTTCTTTTTGACAGTTTCAAAATAGTTGTCCCATTTTTATCTTTCCAAAAAAGGTAACTTTTTTATTATTTTATATATATATCATTTATTGAAACAGGAGAAAGTTGAGAAAATTAAAGAGTGAAAGTACATATGGCCCATTAAAAGTACAAATGCTAGTAACTTTTTTCAGAAGAGTACATGTACTTTATATAAAAATAAATAAACTAATAGTTTTATATTTAAAAAAAGAAGAAGTAAAAAGTAGAGAAGTCTTAATTTACGTGCATTATCAAAGAGGACAGGTTTTATGAGATAGAGGGAGTGTTAGATATGTATAACCTTAATGTACAAAGGAAGTGAGAGATATGTGTAAATAATACATGACTTATATATAAATGAGATCACAGATTAGTTACGAACCCATCCTCCTATTGAAAAACAGGTATGAACATGTCAAATCCCGTTTTTCATCAAAATTAGAAATATGTACTAATCATATACTAGATATGTATAAACTTGATATACAAAATATAAATTTTTAGGAGCAAAAAACAATGCAGTAAAAAAATTAACCAAAATCTCTCTAGGGTCCATGTGAAACGAGGTAAATCGGGCATTTTAAAATTTCGTACATATAAAGATAAGATCTATCACCGAACTGTTGAGTCAAATAAAAAAAATGTGAATAATTAATGTGTTTAAGCTCTCCAAGGTATCAACACAAACTAGTTGGATCACCACGCCTCCTCCACGAATTTGGCTAGAGTATCCCTCTCGTAATTGCAGTGCTAACTTACATCCTCCAAGAAAAAACAAGAAGGAAGTGTGGTTAGGATTTTAGAACAATCTTTTGATTTCATCTAGCATAGTGTTCTCTAAATAAAAATCCTTCAATTTCACGCATCATGTATCCCTATATATAGTTACATGAAAATCCCAATCAAAGCATGTTTTAAAACCTTAATCCAATTAGACCTAATTTCAAGTTCAATAATAGCCTCAATTTTTGGGCAAATAATTAATTTGAAATTACATGAAATCATAACCTAACAATTTGGCCTATACACTTAGGTAATCCAAAGTTTTCGACCCTATAGGCCCTTATCACGTTAGTAATGATCATAAGTCACATTTATGATCATAAATAATAAACGATATCTAACAATGAATCATTGTTACCCAAATCACAAGATAGTCGGTGATTCAACTAAACCTCTATGATAATTATTCGTATATGTCATCGTCTCTTTGTCCAAGATATCAAAATTGAGTACGAGACATAGAACTTGTCATCCTCACATTGCTCAATCTAAGTTTTCTTGATTCCCAAGTAGATTGACTAAAACTGATGATATTAATTCTTATGGGCACACAAAAGAAACCCACCTACAAACCACCTGAATTGGACACTTTTCATTAGTCCACATGTACCAAGTAAATAACTGTTTTTTTTCTTCCAATTTTTTCCTCACCTCTTACTCTGCCAAAATCCACACAAATTCTCCTAATAGTTTTACTCCCAGCTCTCAAATCGGCCTACAGAATTAGCTTAAGAGCTGCTGTTGGAGGGGACGAAGCCAACATCTTCACTGAGGTAGAAAATTGCTAGCAAAGCAAAATGCTTTGTTCTACGCTTTTGAGAATCAATTAATGAGTTCTTTTAGAGGAGTATAAAGAACAAAAATAATTGACAAACAAATTAAGTAAATTGCATTAATGGTCTCCAACCTTAAATTATCGTTTCATTTTAGTTTCTAAATTATTGAATATTCTTTTTTGGTCCTAAACCAATTAAAAATATTTTATTTTAGTCTTAAATCTATTAAAAATGCTTCATTTTAGTCCCTATAGAATGAAATTTGTTAACTTAAAATATTTGTCTAATAATACTTTTTTAGATCATAATTTAGACAATTCGGTGACTATCTTATCATAAATTTAATCCGTATAATAATTTTTTAGAGTTAATGAAAAATTCAAATCACTTTTTTTTTCTCCATACAATTTGTACTTATTTATTTAGGAAAAAAATTAATAATTTAAATTTCTTGTGCACTGTCAACAAATATTGAACTCTTTAAATTCACTAGAAGAAAATTGTCAAATATTTAAATTAAAATTTCAAAAGTTTGTTTCAAACAATAATTCTAAATTAATGGATTTCATTTAATGAGAGACTGAAATGAAATAATTTTAATAACTTTAGGACCATTTATTCAATCTACTTCGTAAGAATTTATTCTTCTGAGCAAACGAGTCAAAAGTGTCAAAAAAAAATTATATGGTGCTTACAATTATACAAAAAGGGTTCAAATTTTTTAGTGTTTTTGAGTCTTGTGTGGAATTAAAAGATTTACACTTTTGGTTGAGATAAACTTGTAAATCACTTTTTTTTTTCTCCATGCAAATTGTACATATTTTGTTTAGGTTCAAAAAATTAATAATTTAAATTGTTTGTCCGTTGTCAAAAAATATTAAAATCTTTAAATTCACTAGAAGATAATTTTCAAATATTTAAATTAGAATTTCAAAAGTTTGTTTCAAACAATAATTTTGAATTAATAAATTTCATTTTATGATAGACTATAATGAAACAATTTTAATAAGTTTAGGACCATTTATTCAATCTACTTCGTAAGAATTTATTCTTCTGAGCAGATGAGTCAAAAATGTGAAAAAAATTATATAGTGCATACAAGTATACAAAAAGGGTTGAAATTTTTTAGTGTTCATGAGTCTTGTGTGGAATTAAAAATTTGCACTTTTGGTTGGGATAAACTTGTAAATTTCTTCACGAGGGGCTTTAGACGGTGCTTACTGTTGGTGTGCATATAGCATTTTCGTTCTTTGAATCCTAAAATCATCATTGCAGTGGATAACATTCTTATCAATTTTTTAATTGATTATCACTTTACCTTTATTCCAACCTTTAGGTAATTGATACAATATTTTTTGTTCCAAATTTTTTTAATAATTGTTACAATGTTTTCTATTCTAAACGATTTAAGTGATATAATATTTTTCAATCTAAACACCGCTATTCTAAACTGGAATCATAAAGTGTTAAATTTCAGATTTTTCACAAACTACTGTGATAGGGTTTAAGTTTTGGTAACAATTTGAATGAGAAAAGTACCAAAAAAGTGATTGTACTTTTGGTCATTGACACACTTAGTCGCCATTTTTTTAAATGGTGCTAAATGTATTACTGGAGTTTAAAGTTGGACTCAATTTCATGATTAGGCTATTAGTTTTGATGATTTGTTAACAAAGGGGCTAGTTGGTGATTGATGATGTGTTAACCAAGACATTTAAACTGCTCCATTGGTTGCCAATTTGAGCCAAATGCTTCATATTGGCCTCCAATATTTCATTTTCCTTATTTAGGTACATAATTCTCTCAAAATGGTTACCCTAGATCTGCTTTCACCTTTAATCACCTGACCCAATGTCACTGCCACCCTCAATCATCAAACACAACACCACTGCCACCCTTAATCAATTAGGACATCGTTGCACCTTTAATCGAACTCGCACCACCTCCAATTAATCATGCATCCTTAATCGAAGCCGCATCTTAATCAATGCACCTTAATTGGACCCACACCCTTAATTGAACCCGCACCTTAAGCACCGCTAATTGGTCGCACACCACCTCCAATAGAAGATATCCTAAACCTAGAGCCGGAAAAGCTTGTCGATGACTGTCATGCGAGATTCTCACCAAAAAATGAGACTCGGCTCGTCGGTTACTCTAGGTTGACATCGGTGACAGAAAATAGGACTGAAGTGGAAAAATTGATAAAATTAGAGGACTGAAAATGTCCTTTCCCTTTCTGCATCCATATCATTCCATTTCATCATTGATTGTCACACAATCATCCTTAAATTGCCATATAATCTTCTCCTAACAGAATATCTAATATTTAATAGAATCTTTTCACCGTTAGTTACATTGATAACCTATTTGGTCCCATTTCAAAACATTAATACTTGATTTGACACCAAATGTTATATTTAGTGATGCATCTGGCACTACTTAAAAGAATGGTGATCAAATGTTTTGAATCTTGGATGTTGTACTATTTTTCCTAATAATAGATTTTGTTGCCAATTTGCCCTATGTTTTTTACCGTCTATACTAAATGGTTTTTCACATATATCGTGTGGCATAATTACTTCTACTTTGTTCTATTTTAATACTTATTTTTGCTTGACTGTCATTTATTGGTTTGTGCGTTTATTGATTTTATTCTGTGGGCTTGGCAGTGAATTTTCGAATCCATTCTAACACCTCTTGTCATGCCCTAAACTGCCCCTGGCCCATTTGGGCCTGATTACTTAAAACATGCAGCGGAAGTTTTCATCACACAGAAGGGGCTTTTAAAACTCACTAAGACTTATGGGCATGAACCCCAAGATACTTATCGGTACTAGCTCGTTAAGTTCTTTAATTAAGGTTAAGTTGAAGTGCTCTCAGAAACAAGCTAGCACCTATGTGGATTTCATGTGTTCATTCTCATGGTCTTTACCAAGCTTAGCCAAGAATATGCATGGCAACCAAAACACCAACTTAAGTTTAAAAACTTATTTTCATGCATATGCTTTGCATGCTTATGTGTTTTGGTGGTCACTAGTGCACATAATCACTTAATGCCTTTAGATGCAACTAATGCTTTACCTTTTATTAATTCACATGCGTGCACTTAAATTTCTTATTAGCCAAACTTTACACAAGCATCCAATTTCATGCTTTTTCTAAGTTTACTTTCATGTTCTTTACTAAGTGAGCATACATAGCCAAACATTGCATGCTTTCAACATAGACATGGGCTTATGAGCCTTTTAGTACTTAACATGCATATGGCCCAAAATTAACCAAGAATAAAATCAAATTTTCCAAGTTCTTATTTAAGCCCAAAACGTACATTTAAGCCCAATTTCAACATGCTTCAAGTTTCATGAAAACATAACCCATAAATTCATGCATGGGCCTTGGTAAGTCCACCAAGCAATAAAAATACCCAAAAATGTCCAAGTCCATAATACAAGCCCAAAGCCAAGTTTGGCCAAATTTTAGCTAAGTTCATAATTTGGTCACTAAAGTTAGACCAACAAAAACTTGCTTAAAAGGAAGCCATAAATCCACAAAGCCATGGAACACAAATTTCCACCTTAATAGACCTTGTTCCCACAATTCTAAGACTTCAAGTCCTGCACAGAAAGTCCACATTTTTTTTAGCTTGTGTACAAGCAACTTATATACTAAGAATACTTAGAATATTTTGAGCAATACCATACACAAATCCAACCTTAGCATACAGAAAGAGTACTCAAGACTCTTAGCTTGATCTTTCAAGCAAACCTTTACCTACAAGAGTAGAGTAGGGCGGGTGAGTTATAAAACTCAATAAGGATTCCGTGGCATCTAATGCCTAACTTATGGCCTCCAAGGCCTAACATATGCCAAGAATGTAATGGCAAAATAATCCTTACTCTTGCAAAGAAAACATAAAGACAAAGAAAACACAAAGATACATACATATAACAATAATATCATAATCAGGGGTTAGCATGCACAACAAATCAAAGAAGCACAACAAATCAAAGAAGCACACAAACACACACCACTTAACACTTTGTTCACAGAAGGGCAGCAAGCATCCCTCAAGTTTTAATTCATTAATTTCATATACTTAATGTTTTCGGAGAGCTCACTTAGCATAGGAATTAAGGTGGTCACCTTAATACCTAGCCCATAATGCTTGCTTACTTAACTTAGCTCATGAGCAAAACAGAATTACCGAAGCAATAACATAACTTAAGCCCTCTTAGCACTCCTAGGATCACATGGTTCTTTGACCATCACCTAGGGGCCCGAATACTCACATAAAGAGGCCATGGAATTATACCATGCAATAAAGTGAGTATAGGAATCCTTACCTACAACACCGAAAGCTTTAGAAGCTTATTTTCCTTCGTTTTCCTTGCTTGTTGACTCTAGAAATTGTTTTCTAGCATAAGAACCAAGATGGGCCAAATTTTATTAGTAACCATAAGGTACCAAGAACACTTGGTGATTAACTCAAATAACACAAAATACCAAGAACACTTGGTGTACACTTACAAAACCTCACAGAAGAGGTAAGGCCAATTTCATGTGCTTGATGTTCTTCAAGCTCCTTCTTGATTTCTTGCTTCTAATGAACTTAGGAACTCAATCACACAAAGTGCTCCTTGAGTAGAGTTTAAAACCTCCAAGAAATGGAAATGGCCGAATTTTCCTCCTTGGTTTTCTTTGAATTCTTCACCTGATTCATGCTCTTTATGGTCTTAGAGCTTGATTTCAACCAAGAATACTTGGTTTTAATTTGAGGAACGATTATTTCTAGCTATGGCCGAATATTTAGATGAGGAAAAGAGTTGGAAATGTGTTTGGAATGGTGAGACTTGGTATGGAAGAAAATGGAGAGAGAAGGAGAGAGTTTGAGAGCAAATGGCTTTGAATGAGTGGATTGATTATGTTTTAATGTGTGGGAAGGTGATGGTCAGCCATATGGGAAGGAAAATGAGTGTATAATGTGCTTGGAAGAGTGGGAGACAAGGTTTAATGGAAGGAAGACTAATTGGAAGACTTTTGTGTAAGTTGGTAGAAAAAAGTCAAAAGTAGGAGACATGTAGGTGAAGAAAGAATCCAAAGTCTTGACTAAGGATGGGAGGTGGATTAAAATAGTAGGAAATTAATCATGTGTTTGAAATGAGTGGGAGACAACATTAAAAGAAATGAAGACTGATTGGAAGACTTTTAGGTAAGTTTGGTAGAAAAAGTCAAAAGTAGATGAAGAAAGAATCCAAGGTGATGACTAAGGGTGGGAGGTGGATTAAAATAATAGGATTTGGAGGAAGGTGACATAAAATATTGGGAATTGGAGGGGCATGGCTGGCCAAGGCATCCTAGGCCATTAAAATGGCCTAATTCCCCCTTTAGTCCTCCAACTTTCTAATTTTGGGCAATTGAGCCCAACCACTAAAAATCCCTTTGTTCAATTCAGTCCCTCATCTTTAAAAAACCACCATTTTCATTACTATTTCTCTTGGCCTAAGCCAAGCTTATTTTTGAGATGTTCAACACTAAATTATGCACATGCCATATTGTCTCCTCAATTTAATTGAACTAAATTCCCGATTAAGGAAAAATTCTTATGCTCCAAATCAATTTAACCTGGGACCTAATCACTTTGTATTGTCCGGGCATTACACCTCTCTACAACAATATCTGACGTTTTAAATTTAAGATTGCTCATAGTTTTCTATATAATTAATACACAACCTCATTTATTCAGCACAATATTTCACAACGGGAAGTGCAAAAGCAAGGAGACATACGCTTGATGCCATACATAGGACCATGTTCAAATAGAAAATAACACTCGATCAAACTCAAAAAAACATCACAGGCAAATTTATTGGACACCAGCCAAATTACTGGAGGAGTTTGACGACGGCGCTATACTCGCAAATGCTGGTATCACCGATATTAACTTTCGCCTCATAAGAATAGGCTTTTTCTGTCCACTGGTTGTCCTCGACCCCCCACATCTTGTCCTCAATCACCCCCCACCTAGTGTTGTCAAAGTGATCCCTCTCGCGGATCTCGGCGTAGCAGTGGTTCTGCCCTGCCCACCTGGTCCACCAGCTCATCATGCAATCTGCAGAGCTGAGGCGGTAGACGATGGCTCCCTCAGAAGCTGTCGTCACGATCGGCGGTTTCTCGTGGAAGAAGACTCCCCACTGGCCGTTCTTGATCTCCGTTGGGGGCATCGAATCGCCGAAGTGGCCTGCATAGTCATGGTGCGTGATGTATATCATGGTCTCCCCGGTGGCGTTGTAGATAAGGCCCTTAGTGGCCACGCCGTTGATGCTGCCATACTTATCTGCTAGATCGTTCAAGTAGGCGCGAGCCCTCTCCAGCTTATTCTCGGCGTGGATCATGTCTACAGCCACCGTGGCCATTTCGAAACGGGTTACCACCTTGCTGGGATCGTGGTCCGGTAGCTCCTTCACCGTCATCTCCGTCACCGGACTTCCGTACACGTTCGTGCTCATCGTTGGATGCCGCGACTAGTTTTGGATTGCTACAGGCTGTGTATATTAATGGCTTTGGTCTGCACGATGGCCACCTGTTCATTTTCATGCTCCTATATATAGCGAATTCCCAGATAATTCCGATCCTAATCTTCTCTTTTATGGTTAACATATGTTAATTATACACTTCTTCCATTTACTCCGAAGCTTCTAGCCGTAAAAAATATGGAAAATTACAATTACCCTTGAGGTTTATCTTAACCTATAATTTGCCCCCACTATTTTTCAAAACCTACATTTTACCCTCTAATTCTTTTATACTATCCGATAATAATTTTCGAAGCTATAATTTAAACTGTATAATAATTAACTTCCAATAATGTTGGTTCTTCTAATTTTTTTCTTTTACTTAATAAACATTTTAAATTATCAATTTTTTTTTTAAATACAATTTTCTTTCTATAAATGCATATTAGTATTTTTTTTAAAGGTTGGTTAGCTATGAAAAAATTATAAAAATCTTAAAATTATTGAAATATAGTTATTAGATAGTTTAATTACGATCTCATAAGTTGTTATCAGATACTATAAAGGTGATAGGGGTAAAATGTAGGTTTTAAAAAATAGAGAAAATAAAGTATAGGTTAGAGTAAACTATGGGGAAATCTTTTGTAATTTAACCTAAAAAAAATCAAATGTCGGGACTTCGAAATAACAGAGAAAGAGAGAGAGAGAGAGGAAACACGGGGTTTGGGGGGGTGGGGAGGTGGCGTGGGGACCACTATATCAGAATCATGGAAAAGGAGAGCCACCTTCTTTAAGACTATTAATGATTTCACATGAACCAAACATTCTGACATAAAGAAAAAAGGAAACACGGGGTTTGGGGGGGTGCGGAGGTGGCGTGGGGACCACTTTTATCAGAATCATGGAAAAGGAGAGCCACCTTCTTTAAGACTATTAATGATTTCACATGAACCAAACATTATAACAATATGTTAATGTACACTAACATTGTCTCCTCCTAGGTTGATGTGTTCAACAATTGCCACAGATCCGTCAAAACCAACATTTTCACGTACAATTTGCCAATTCTGCAGGAAATGAATTTGTAATTGATTAAATGTACAACAAAAGTTTCTTTACATTTAAAAGAGTTTTATAACTTTTTTTTAAGTCTTAAAAATATGGTTTGACTATGTGCACTACAACAAAAAAGCAATTAGAACTAGTTTTAACTGGTTCTAAATTTTTTGAACCAATCATTAATCGGTACACAAAAACAATTGGTTGGTTTTGAATTTTTTTTATTAGCACCAGTTAACTGGTTCAAATTTACCAATTATACCTTTTGTGAACCAGTTAATTGATTCAAAATTTCCGATTATGTTTTTCTATGCTAGGACGAATTAACCGATTCATATTTATTGGTTATTATTTTTTTTTTGTAGCTCTACTTTAATTTTTGAGAACCTGTTTTATAGGACACAAACTGAACGTAATTATAATCTAAAACCAAACATATAAACCAAATGATTAGTGCGTAACTTTTCCATTCTATTAATATTAATGTTATATTGTTGTTTTTACATAATTGAGTAGTCCCTTATTACCAACAATCAAGTTCTACAAGAACTGATATGTCATCACTTACAAAAATATTCAACTATTCTCATTACAATGGAAGTTATAGAAATAACCAATTATAGTAGCAAGTCTAAAGTAACATTAACAAACTACACATCCTCATCTTCATCATATCGACTTGATTGTGGTGAACGAAAACGCACTTCCCTTGCACCACTTGCAACATCACCAAACTACAAAAAAAAAAAACAACAAAATAATCAAGTTTTGGACATGGATTTTCATAAACATATATTGCTCTTTTATTAATTTCAAAATATTAATGGTAATTATCACAGGTATATAATTATAACATGCAATCTGTCAGAAAGCGAAACATGAAGAGAAACTAAGCATTATACTTCATAAATTACTCATGAATCGTACCTTATAAACTCAGTTTTGATTAGCGTAGTACTGTTAATTTGCAATGGCGGCTCAAAATAGCAAAAATAATCAGAGCAAGCTCCGCAAAGGTAAAATCAAAGCTGCAGTTAACAAGGATGAGCAGAGGATTAGAACTGTGTAACCAGAAAATCAAGCTCGATGTCGGGTGGCGAAAGAGGACTTCGAGATTGGAGAGTTGATGGTCGAAATTCTTTGAGGCAATCGCATCTCAGTAGCTAGTTCACGTTGGATCATAACTTGCGGAGCGATTCAAAGCCATTGGTGAGTCAATAATGAAATTGGAGAGCAGAAGAATGAAAAGGCACGCAAATTGGAACAAGGAGAAAGAATAGAAGGAGAGGAGAAAGAACAAGCTGCTTATTCTGGGGACGACAAAAGTGACTAATTACATGTGAGCCAATGTACTAAACCGGTTTAACACTACTAAAAAAAAACTTATTTCCAACGGACATTTCCAACAGCTTCGTGTTGGAAATTTTAAAATTTGCCATTGGAAATCCATTCGTTGGAAGTTCATATTCTAACGGCCCAGGTTAGAGCCGTTGGAATTTCCAATTGTCAGCCGTTTAAATCTACATCGTTAGAAAATTTCCAACAGCTTTTTTTTTTTAATTTTTTCCAATTTCCAATGGCCAAGGCTGTTGGAAAATTTTCCAATTGCCTTAGCTGTTGGAAATTGAAAATTTTGGTTTCCAACTGCTTTGGCCATTGGAAAATTTTCAACTGCTTAGACCGTTGGAAAATATGTTTTTTATATTTTCTATATTCCCGTTCTATTTCCAATGTTTTTCTTTAAACGTCAAACGACTTAGGCGGTTCAAATTTATTGTATCGTATGTAATCAAAAACTGAACTGAAGCACATACATAAATGCAGTTGTAAATCTTAATAAAAACATACACAATTGAAATTACAAAATCATGACACAAATATAGTTATAAATCCACATAAAAATATACATAATTGAAATTACATAGTTCCATTCTCCTAAAAAGTGTTTGTTTGTTGATAAACACACAAAGTTAAGTGATATACCTGATCTAGTCTTCATCGGATCCCGAGGCATCAATATCATTGTTAAGATGCGCATGCAGAGGAATTCCAACTCATTGACATGTGTACTCCATCTCAGCTCGTTGTCTCCTCTTCAGGCACTCCAACTTCCGCTCATAATATGATGCTTGTTGTGCGGAATGCTCCGCTACCACTCGCTCAACTTATTCAGTGAACTCGGGCGTCTGAGTGACATCAACATGTGCTACAGGAGTATTCCCTGGTCGTCGTCGTCCAAGCACAGCATGTTGTTCTGATCCAAGACCAAATACACGCCCTTTCTTCCTTCCACCAGTAGCTGCACTCATTATCGCAACCTCATCAATGTCATGTGCGACTCCTTCCTCTTCCATTTACTGCGTTTGTGAGTCGATCTCAACAGTTACCTTTGCCTTCATAAGGGTAAAAATTTGCTTAATAGTAAGTTGTTACTTACTGGTATGTAAAAAGGTAATTTTATATAACATGATTATTATCGCCAATTCTTCAGTCCGCCTGTTGACGTATTCCCTGCTTTTTTCTTATGAGTTTGGTGCATGACCTTGAACAAGCCAGGGTCCTTTTTCTCCGGATCTTTTTCACGCTACATTGGTTGTTAGTAAGAATAATGTTATTACACCATAAAAAAGTTTAATTATGTGTAAAAAAGGTTCATAACTTTTACCATTCGCTCTTGGTATTCAGTAATAGATGCAGAGCCTCCTGCATAAGTAGCATTGTATCCACCAGTGGAGTTAGACGACTGCAATGATGATGCTTGTATTGTCTTACCCCTCGACGATTTCTCTTGAAA
Organism: Aquilaria sinensis; assembly: GCA_005392925.1. Lineage (NCBI taxonomy): Eukaryota > Viridiplantae > Streptophyta > Magnoliopsida > Malvales > Thymelaeaceae > Aquilaria > Aquilaria sinensis. The sequence goes on along the minus strand of SMDT01003354.1, from coordinate 86,478 downwards.
CTCCGTTGAAGCCCACCATTCCTCCATTTCTGCATACTGTGCGTCGGTCATAAATGATGCCCGTGCTCGCCGTTTTACAGGATTTTTCTCGCGGCGAATGTCACCCAGCATCGATCGGTAATGATTAGCCGCCATCATATGCCAAATACAATAAACCTCATTATGGTGGGCTGCATCCTACTCACATAATCCCTAGACATAAAATAAAATATAATTCGTCTAGTTATCTACATGATTTGTAAAGCTGAAAAGGTGAGACCAAAGTGCAAACCTCAAATACGCGCCACCATGCCTGAATATCTGTTGGGCTTGTGCTCGTCCAATCATGATGTCCTTTGAAGTGTGTGGTGAAGCATCTAGTCACCAATCGTGTTGCTCTTGATGGAAGGAAGCTACATGGAATGCATGTTCCAACACAATAAATATAGTTTTCATTAGATGTAAATGAACTACATGTAACATAAACTATTATTGTTTAAAATGATATATTACTTACGTGTTACCGTGAGGCGTAATCCGTAAGCGACCCTGACTCGGGGCCTCTGAATCGCTATTATCAGTATCCCCATATTCAAATTCATCTTCTTCATCACTTACTTCAAGGCCCTCATCTTCCTTAGATTCATCGTCATGTTGCAAAGTTTCATCCCTGATCAACATGTCATCCTCTACAGCTTCCCCCACTTCTGTTTCAGCTAAATTGTCAATTGGGTCATCCATAATTATGGGTGGATTGTTCATGCCACCTTCAACTTCTTCCTGAAATGCATCATCGACATCATTAACATTATAATGAATGATGCTTCTAGGTTTGATTTTCAAAATGGCTAACCACCCTGTTTTTTCACGTGACTTTGTTGGGTAAGGAGTGTAGTAACTTGATCAGCTTGGGAGGCAAGAATGAACGGGTCAAACTTCCTATATCGGCGACCATCACGAACCTCAACTAAACCATATTGTTTATGAACCCGAGTGCCACGATATGGAGTAGGGTCAAAACCATGCACACCTAAACAATACAACATTTTTCTGTGGCTATCTAGGATATTCAAGTTGAATGATTTCTTCTAACACCTCATAAAAATCACATTCAACCTCACTTGATCCTGAAGTCCTTATACATACGCCACTGTTAAATGTTGCTTTGTTGCGACCCCAGTCGCTAATGTGGAACTTGTACCCATTTATGAAATAAACAGGCCAAGTCTCAACACGACGTGATGGTCCGCACCCAACATCCTACAAGAAGTGGTCCGTGATATTGTTGCGAACATCATTCACCTAGTTACATATAATAAAGTTTATGAATATGTGTTTCCCTTAAGAAGCAAAATATGGCTAAAATTAAAGTGTAGGTAACTTACATAGTTTCTAAGCCATATAGCAAAGTTATTCTCAATGTAGACATCCAGGTTTGACATTGCTATATTTGGTGCATGCATACGCATTTCGTAAACAAACAAACTACAAGATATACATAGAGGTCGTTGAAGCATATACCTAGATGATTAAAGTGTATAAAGAAAAAAAAAGTATAATTATTAGAGTAGAATATATAAAGGAAATATGTGTTATGGCACTTACTCGAGGTACGTCTTCACCTCCTTACAATTCAGTAAGACATATGCAGCAGCAACCCTCAATTCATTGTCATCAAGATATCGATATCTTGAGACACCATATGGATGACCCGGGTATCTAAAGATAGACCACATTGATTCATCATATTGTCTTTGTTCGCCATCATCATTACGAGGTACTCTAGTTGCCATATGTGGAATATGAGATTCAAAGTAGTGAGAGCAAAATGTTGAGGTCTTCTCAATTAGATACGCTTCACAAATTGAACCCTCTACATGAGCCTTATTTGATACCTTCATTTATAGGTCATGCATACAACGCTCAAACTTATACATCCACCTATACTAAACAGGTCCTCCAACCCTGGCTTCATAAGGTAGGTGAACCAGCAAATGTTCCATCGAATAAAAAAAAAACAGGTGGAAAAATTCTTTCCAACTTGTAAAGTATGACAGGAATATTTGCTTCTAACTCGACCATGTGATTCACATCTAACTCTGGAGAGCATAAATCATGGAAGAATTGACTTAACTCAGTCAACGGTTTTCATATATTTTCAGATATTGCTTCAAGGGCTATTGGGAGGAGCCTCTGCATCATTACATGACAATCATGACTTTTCATACCAGACATATGACTTACATTACTGTCAACACACCTCCCAAGGTTCGATGCATAGCTGTCTGGGAGTCTAAGTGTTTTAACCCAATTGAGCACATCAGATCTTTGATGTGTGTTTAGTGTAAAAGTTGCTTTAGGTTTGAATGCTCGACCGTCTACTTGAGAAATTAAATGTAGCTCTGATCGACTACACAACATCTCAATGTCCTTACGAGCCTTCATGTTGTCCTTAGTTTTATTCCTCACATCCATCACTGTATTCCATATATTGTCAAACACATTCTTCTCTATATGCATCACATCCAAATTATGGCGGATTAAATTATTCTTCCAGTAAGGCAACTCCCAGAAAATACTTCATTTTGACCAATTATAAGTTCTACCATAACCTAGTATGGTTAAAACTTCTCTATTCTGAACTACAGATGGCAAATTTGAGATACGTTCAAATATTGTTTCAGGCGGAAGACACTCAGGAGGCAATGATTTCTCAATTTTTCCTTTCTTAAAGGAACTCTATTTCTTCTATATGGGTGATCCAAATCGAGAAATTGTTGATGACAATCAAAGAAGGAAGTTTTCCTCCCGTGCTCAAGTTGGAAGGCTTTACTATGCTCCATGCAAATAGGACAAGATAACCTCCTATGAGTCATCCATCCTGACAACATCCCATAAGCCGGGAAGTCATTTATGGTCCACAAAACTGAAGCACGGAGCTGAACATTCTGTTTAAGTGAAACATCCCATGTTTGGACACCATCTTCCCACAACTGCTTCAATTCATGAATAAGAGGTTGTAAAGAGCCATCAATATTTTGACGTGGACTCCGAGGGCCCAATATCAATGTAGTGAAAAACATATATGGTTTTTTCATGCACATCCACGGTGGCAAATTATACGGAGTAATGATGACTGGCCAACATGAATATTGTTTACTAGAGTTTTCAAACGGAACGAAACCATCAGAACATACACTAAGGCGAACATTTCGGGGCTTTACGGCAAACCACGGGTACGTGGAATCAAAATTTTTCCATGCTTCCCCATCTGAAGGATGTTTTAAAACATTTTGCTCGGATCGATGCTCACTGTACCACCTCATGTGCCCTGCAGTTAAAAGTGAAGCATATAGTTGATGAAGGCGATGAGTTAGTGGTAAATGGTGCATGGTTTTTTTTCTCTATCTTTAGCCCGTCCACATGTTCTCGGCTTAAACCGAGATTCACCACAAAATTTGCACAGTGTAGCATTTGTTGTGCCCTAAACTGCCCCTAGCCCATTTGGGCCCGATTATTTAAATCATGCAGCGGAAGTTTTCATTACACAAAGGGGGCTTTTAAAACTCATTAAGACTATGAGCATGAATCCCAGGATACTTACCAGTACTAGCTCGTTAAGTTCTTTAATTAAGGTTAAGTTGAAGTGCTCTCAGAAACAAGCTAGCACCTATGTGGATTTCATGTGTTCATTTTCATGGTCTTTACCAAACTTAGCCAAGAATATGCATGGCAATGAAAACATCAACTTAAGTTTGAAAACTTAATTTCATGCATATGCTTTGCATGCTTATGTGTTTTGGAGTTCACTAGTGCACATAATCACTTAATGCCTTTAGATGCAACTAATGCTTAGGCATGCATTAATTCACGTACGTGCACTTAAATTCCTTATTAGCCAAACTTTACACAAGCATCCAATTTCATGCCTTTTCTAAGTTTACTTGCATGTTCTTTACTAAGTGCGCATACATAGCCAAACATTTCTTGCTTTCAACATAGATATGGGCTTATGAGCCTTTTAGTACTTAACATGCATATGGCCCAAAATTAACCAAGAATATATTCAAATTTTCCAAGTTCTTATTTAAGCCCAAAACGTACATTTAAGCCCAATTCTAACATGCTTCAAGTTTCATGAAAACATAACCCATAAATTAATGCATGGGCCTTGATAAGTCTACCGAGCAATAAGGACACCAAAAAATGTCCAAGTCTATAATACAAGCCCAAAGCCAAGTTTGGCCGAATTTTAGCTAAGTCCATAATTTGGCCATTAGAGTTAGACCAACAAAAACATGCTTAAAAGGAAGCCATAAATCCACAAAGCCATGGAACACAAATTTCCACCTTAATAGACCTTGTTCCCACAATTCTAAGACTTCAAGTCCTACACAGAAAGTCCACATTTTTTTTAGCTTGTTTATAAGCAGCTTATTTACTTAGAACACTTATAATATTTTGAGCAATACCATACACAAATCCAACCTTAGCATACAGAAAGAGTACTCAAGACTCTTAGCTTGATCTTTCAAGCAGACCTTTACCTACAAAAGTAGAGTAGGGTGGGTGAGTTATAAAACTCAATAAGGATTCTGTGGCATCCAATGCCTAACTTATGGCCTCCAAGGCCTAACATATGCCAAGAATGTAATGGCAAAATAATCCTTACTCCTGCAAAGAAAAACATAAAGACAAAGAAAACACAAAGATACGTGTATATAACAATAATATTATAATCGGGGGTTAGCATGCACAACAAATCAAAAAAGCACACAAACACACGCCACTTAACACTTTGTTCACAGAAAGGCAGCAAGCATCCCTTAACTTTTAATTCATTAATTCAATATACTTAATGTTTTCGGAGAGCTCACTTAGCATAGGAATTAAGGTGGCCGCCTTAACTCCTAGCCCATAATGCTTGCTTAATTAACTTAGCTCATGAGCAAAATAGAATTGCCAAAGCAATAACATAACTTAAGCCCTCTTAGCACTCCTAGGATCACATTGTTCTTTGACCATCACCTAGGGGCCCGAATACTCACACAAAAAAAATCCATGGAACTATACCATGCAATAAAGTGAGTATAGGAATCCTTACCCATAACACTGAAAGCTTTAAAAGCTTATTTTTCTTCGTTTTCCTTGCTTGTTGACTCTAGAAATTGTATTCCAGTATAAGAACCAAGATGGGCTAAATTTTATTAGTAACCATAAGGTACCAAGAACACTTGGTGTACACTTACAGAACCCCACAGAAGAGGTAAAGCCAATTTCTTGTGCTTGATGGTCTTCAAGCTTCTTTTTGATTTCTTGCTTCTAATGAAATTAGAAACTCAATCACACAAAGAGCTCCTTGAGTAAAGCTTAAAACCTCCAAGAAATGGAAATGGCCGAATTTTCCTCCTTAGTTTTCTTTGAATTCTTCACTTGATTCTTGCTCTTTATGGTCTTAAAGCTTGAATTCTACCAAGAATACTTGGTTTTAAATTTGAGGAAGGATGATTTCTAGCTATGGCTGAATATTTAGATGTGGAAAAGAGTTGGAAATGTGTTTGGAATGGTGAGACTTGGCATGAAAGAAAATGGAGAGAGAAAGAGAGAGTTTGAGAGCAAATGGCTTTGAATGAGGGGATTGATTATGTTTTAATGTGTGGGAAGGTGATGGCTGGCCATATGGGAAGGAAAATGAGTGTATAATGTGCTTGGAAGAGTGGGGGACAAGATTTAATGGAAGGAGGACTAATTGGAAGACTTTTATGTAAGTTGGTAGAAAAAGTCAAAAGTAGGAGACATGTAGGTGAAGAAAGAATCCAAAGTCTTGACTAAGGATGGGAGGTGGATTAAAATAATAGGGGATGAATAATGTGTTTGAAATGAGTGGGAGACAAGATTAAAAGAAATGAAGACTAATTGGAAGACTTTTGGGTAAGTTTGGTAGAAAAAGTGAAAAATAGGTGAAGAAAGAATCCAAGATGATAACTAAAGGTGGGAGGTGGATTAAAATAATGGGATTTGGAGGAAGGTGACATAAAATATTGGGAATTGGAGGGGCATGGCTGGCCAAGGCATCCTAGGCCATTAAAATGGCCTAATTCCCCCTTTAGTCCTCCAACTTTTTGATTTTTGGGCAATTGAGCCCAACTACTAAAAATCCCTTTGTTTAATTGAGTCCCTCACCTTTAAAAACCACCATTTTCATCACTAATTCTCTTGGCCTAAGCCAGGCTTTTTTTTAAGATGTTCAACACTCAATTATGCATATGCCATATTGTCTCCTCAATTGAATTGAGCTAAATTCCCAATTAAGGAAAAATTCATATGCTCCAAATCCATTTCACCCGGGACCTAATCACTTTGGATTGTCCAAGCGTTACAGCAACATTATCATTATTCCAAAACAACATACAGTCGTTAATAAAAGCATCAATTTTTAGATGTACAAGACCAAGTTGTGAAACTAATTTCTTCGTCTCATACCAATTCGATGGCATCTTACTGTCACTTGGCTGTGTCTCTTTCATCAAGGCCGCAATACTATCATAACACCATCTTGGTATATGATATTCTGCTTTAAGGTTTAACAAACGAACTATAGCAGATAGCTCAGAATTCGTCTCACATCCATCCCAAAGAGGTGTAGTCACGGAGTACAATAAATCAGAAAACCGTCTAAAACCTTTATTAGGTTGTTCATCGACTTCAGGTATATTTTGATGGGAAGTTGGTCCAACTGCATCAAATATCATTCGAGCATATGGGTTTACATGTGAACTACACTCAGCATGCTCATACCAACCAGCATTATCAAACGGCTGATCAGACGGGTTCTTAAATGGCTCCTCATGAGCTGTCCAGTTAGTGTAATAAGGGATGAATCCCCATTTATATAGATGCACTCTAACGTCATCACAATCCTTAAACCTCAAATTTTTACATCTCCTACATGGGCAACGTATTTTGTTCCCATCCATATGACCTGGATTACTACAAGCAAATGTTATGAGCTGCTCAACTCCTGTCTCCCACTCCTCCTTATACCCAACTCGCCCAGGTAAATAACGACTACTATACATCCAACTACGTTCTTGTTCCATGGAGTCCTACCAATGGAAATTATATATTAATAACCAACATATTATTATTAATGCCATGCATTAATATTTCACTCAATTAAAATTAATATTTTTACTACTACTCATCTATACTTCTAAGAACTATAATCTAGGTACCTCTAACACAGCTATAGTGGTTTACTTTTTAATGGCTCGGCCAAACTTCTTTTACTTGATTTAATCCATTAGTCATGAGGCTAAGGCCTGGGAGGGTAAGTCCACTTGTTATAGTCAATTACTTGCATTTCAAGGACAGGCTTATGAGATTACATGCAACAACAGCAAGGCATATACACTTTTATGCTTAAGTGTTTAGGGTGTGTGAGTTCAACAAGTGTGGCATTCTAATGCATGTCAACCAAGAAGCCCACATCTTTCAAATTTTGCAAACATAGTTTTCTATGTCTCATGCTTATTATGCACATCAAATCCGATAGCAAATTCAACACCAAATATTAATAACACCAAAATATACATAGCATGAGAAGGCTTTTCATCCATAGTATAGATAATTATTATTATAATTATTACTACTCTTATTATTATTATTATTATTATTATTATTATTATTATTATTATTATTATTATTATTATTATTATTATTATTGTCATACTAACCTTCGAACCAGACATAATTATTTAAATTATTTATTATTATTATTACTTTAATTATTATCATCATTATTATTATTTTATTAGCTCGTATCTTAGTACAATAATTATTATTTTAATTATTATTATTACTATTATTATTAAAAATTACTATTATTATTATTGTTATTATTATTATTCTACTACTACTTTTAGTATAATAATTATTATTTTAATTACTGTTATTACTATTATTATTCTTACTACTACTACTACTATTATTATTATTATTGACAGATATTTTATTAAAGGTCAAAATTAATCAAACAAATTTACATAAATATAACTACTTTGAACCTTTATATTAATTCCAAAACTTAAAACATTATAAAAATAAATCCAATTAAACATTCTCATTTAAACTAACAATGTACTATTCGGAATTAATCTCGAGAATAATAAAAAAAATTGACAAAATAGGCAAAAATTTAAAATTCTAATTAGTAACCTTAAATCTTCACATCCAACAATCAACAACTAAAAATCACATACATTTCACATATTTCAAATTATTGAAACGGTGCATTTTAAATGAACATTTTCCAACGGCTTAGGCCGTTGGAAATTAATGAACAGTCACCTTCTAGAAGGTTTCCAAAACAGTGCGTTTCCCTGATTTAATTTCCAACGGCTTTAGGCCGTTGGAAAATTGTCAACATTCTCAGTTAATTAAAATTTTAAAACGCCGCGTTTATGTTGATTACTTTCCAATGGCTTAAGCCGTTGGAAATCTCAAACAGTATTTATTTTAAAAATTACTTAAAACGTAGATTTGAGTAAATTTGTTTTCCAATGGCCAAAGCCGTTGGAAATAATTTTGAAACCTCATTTACTATAGCCGTTGGAAATTGGGATGTTTTCAATTTGTTAATTTTTCCAACGGTTAAGCCGTTGGAAATATTTTTTCCCCTTTCTCCAACGGCCAAGGCCGTTTGATATTTTCCCACGGTGTAACCGTTGGAGGAGAAGCTATTGGAAAAACCAGTTTTTGTAGTAGTGTAAATAGATTTAGAACTACTATATGAACCATGAATAAAAACTGGTTTAGGGCTCCACTTATTCGCAGATAATTGAACAGGCCTGATCAATTATCTGGTTTAATTTTTCTGGCTCTACTTTATCTTTTTGTTGTAGTGTGGTGTGTGTTTGTGCGTATATTGTGTGTATGTGCGCGCGCGTATATTGATGCCCGGCAGCATCTTCATCGGGTGACATTATGACTTCGGGAGGGACTTCCTGAGAGGGAGGACGTTTGGAGCAAAGATTTCCCAGGGGAGTGTGCCTGAAACACTCAGAGAGAAAAAAGAGTTAGGGGGTCCCCGGAGTGTTTTTCCGGGGATGAGCCTCCGACGCCCAAGTCAGTTTTTTGAGAGAAGGTAGAGGAAGAGCACAAGGAAGCTTTGTGGTCTTGCCTGTTTGTGTTTTTTCTCAAGGAGAGGAGGTCAGACCCGGAATCCCTTTGCCAGGGTCTGTTTCCTGGTATTTATAGGGGTGCCCAGCCCGTTTAGATCATGACACGTCTTCGGTTCGATGTAATCTGTACTTCTGGGCGTAGGGGACAGGTAGCCGTTTGTAGGTTCCTAGGGTCTGGAACCGTGATAGGTCGTGACAAGAACTGGACGGCGTCGGCGCGTCAAACCGCTCTTTGAGGCGGCGTGTAGCGCGTGTGGGCGACATATCAGAGGCTCCTTAAATGCACCTGCCGTACTCCCGAGGTCCTCTGAGCGATGTTGTCCTTTGGTACGGACACCTCTCTTCGGGAATTATATCCGCAGTTCGGAGAATTCCCTGGTTTAAGGGTTCCGCCTTCGGGGAGATTCTCTCCTGCTTGAAATAGCTGGCTCTTCATCTCCGAAGACGGTCCGTTTGGTCCCTCGAGGGAGCCGGTCTCATCCTCGGAATTCCTGACGTTCTAGCCGAAGTCGGGGTGTTTGACTTTACTCCTTCTGAGGTCCGTGATATCGCCTCTTTCGGGTAATCGCCAAGCTTCCTGACCGTACTATTGGCAGGAAGTGTGTACTGAGAAAGGCGATAGCCCTTCGGCTATCACATGCCCCCCTTCGGAAAAGCCGAAGTGAAAACTTCGGTTTGTAGGCTCTTTGAGGGCGTCCATTGGGGATCTTGGGTGTAATACCTGTGCCGAAGATGCATCTTTTGTCCGAAAACATAGGCTGTTCCACCATAGCCTGCCTTTTGGTGTCTTCGAGGTAACCCACTTCTTTCCTTTTACAGGTCTGTGCAATGTCGTGTCTCATAACTAAGCGTGTCAGTCTGGAGTAGCGTGCCCAAGGTTTAGGGGTGTCAGAAGGCGTGCCTCTTGCTTGGCGCGCTGGCTGACACGTGGTACGCTGTCATTGGAGGGGACTGCATCATTTACGGCAGGCACGCCTTTTTAGATGCAGGGAGTAGTTATGGCGACTGTTCTCCTTCGTGGAGTACTTATGACGCCGGTTCGCCTACCCGCCTTCGGCGTATATATAGCCTGCTCCGTCATAAGTTCCTTTTGCTCTGCTTTTGCTTTTTCCCTGCTCACAATTGTTTTTGCGTTTTTTCGCGGCGGTGCTTTTTCTTAGGAGATTTCCGGCCACCTTTTATGACGGCGGCTCCAAACCCAGATTTTGGCAAAGCATTTGGTAGGTCTTGACGTTCAAAACTTTTTGATTTTCTGTGCTCTTTTGCTTTTCCAAAAGCTTTCCCGAAGTTTGTTTTTCGTCCCCAAAGTCCTTTTTTCTTCGAAAATGTCTTCGCCAACTCCTCTTATGACTGTTTCCCCGCTTCCAGAAAGTTGGCAACCTCTCATGAATCATACTTGTTGTACGACTTCAAAAAAATTGCAAAGATGGACCAAAAAGTTCTTTCTTCCTTCTTACGTCACCACCAGACTTCCTGGCCCTCAGGAGGTCAGTTTTATGAACCACCGAGATGAGGTTACCGTTTTTCATGCCCAACTGAAGGCCAGACTTCGGTTTTCTCCCTCGAATGTGATCTGCGAGTTTTGCCAATTTCATGGCATTGCCGTAAATCAACTTCCGCCGAACTCGTATTGCTACTTTAACGCCTTTCTTTGTATGTGTGGCATTTTCGAAATAGAACCCCATTTCATTCTTTTTATGCAGTACTATAAGCTTTCCGCGGTCCCGAAGGGTGGCTTCTACTTCATGCTACCTCGGGGATCAGGGAGCAAAAAGTATATGTTCACCTTCGCCACTAAGGACAGCTGGCGAGGGTGGCAAAGAAAATTCTTTTTTCTGAAGATAGAGGAGGCTTGGTCGTATGTTCCGACTAAGTGGGCTCGGGGAAAGCTGGAAACGGATGTTATGGACCCGAAGAGGCTGCTGACTCCTGAGTTGGCGGCCAGATTCGCGGACTTCGACAATCGGATCCGGGTGGTCTCCGACTGGGATTCTGAGGTCCCACCGTGCTCCCTCTACCCCTTCCCCATCATGTGCAAACTGATGACCGAGGAGGACTTTCAGGAATTAAGGGTAGTGAAGGAGCATAAGACGGACCTCAGAATACCAGCTCCTGCCATCAAAGGGAAGGACTCCTGGCTGGTGAAACTCCTTCAGAAGGAGGTCACTTATGAGGCCTTTAGTGAGAGTAAGTTATCTCAAAATTTTTGTTGTAGATACCACTTAGACTCACACTGATATTTTCCTTCTTTTTCAGAGATGGGCGACGAGTCCGCTGCTTACTACAAGGAGCTCTTCCTCGGTCAAGCCGAGAAGGGGGAGCAAACAAAGAAGGCCGTCTCTCGAAGGCGGAAAACGTCTGGGGCCGGGCCATCTTTGGCGAAACAGGCGAAGAAAGATGCGTCTCCTCCTCTCCCGAAAATTCTTGAGGAGGCGCGTGAGGAGACTGATGCCGCTGTTGCCCCGTCGGCTGAAGTGGTGACCGACGTCCCTCTCCGGAGTCCCACTTCCTCGGCGGCTCTCCTGGACGCCTTGGTGGAAGCCCTTACTGGCAAGGAGCTCGAGGAGTGACGCAAGAGGAAAGGCAAAGAAATCTCTGCCGATGAGGTTCGGGACTCCGATGATGATGTCGCCGAGGTGCCGCTAGGTTCGTTTTTTGGACAAGCTGTAGTATCTTTATTTTTTAAACTTTGAGAATTGCTTGCCTTAACAGGTTTTCTTGTCTTGTCGTGCAGAAGAGGTACCATCTTCGGGGTGGGTGGCCGAGCATACCCGAAAATGGGCCCTTCGGGATTCCCATATCCCGAAGGGGAAGATCCCGAGAGAGCCTTTTTGGTCGTTTACGGAGGACATGAACATGTACTTCGACGACTACCAGCAAATGGCCAACCAAATTTCAAGGGGGATCCTCACCGAGGCCTTTTTCAAGGCTATTTCTGAGGCGTACCCGGACGAAGAGTCCCTTGCTGCAAGAGTTTCCGAGCATGCTGCCCAGGTATACTTCAGGACCTTGTCTTTTCCTTTTGATTTCTCCTAAGTGTTTGGCTCATTTTCTGCCTTACTGACTTTGTTCTTACTTTGCAGCTGTTGGGGTACACCGGCCTCCTCAGGCTTCGGGCAACGAAGCAAGCGGCGTTCCGAGCCTGGGCCATAAACTGTATGGAGAAATCTAAGGCCATGTGCTTCGACTTGGTCGCCAAGAATGTGGAGACGGCTCAAGCGGCAAAGAAGGAGTTGTTGAAGGAAAAAGAGGAACTTTTGAAGGACTCCTCCCAAAAGATTTCTAACCTCGGCTCCAAGGTGGCGGAGCTGACTTCGGCAAACGAGGCATATCAAAAGGAGAAGTCAGAGTCTGAAGCTCTCTTGGCGAAGGTGCTTGCTGAGAAGGCCGTGCTCCAGGCCGAGGTCGAGTCCTTGAAGAAGGAGCCAAAGAAGATAAAGACGAAGGCACTGAAAAAGGAGATCGCTGATCTAGAAAAAGAGCTTGAGGACTTAGTTGTTGTGAAGGAGAAGGCCGACCAAGCGACCAAGGTCGGTTTCTAGGACGGCTTTTGCCTCACTGGTCATCAAGTTCTGCAAAGGTTCCCTGGTCTAGACCTCTCCTTTTTGGCAGCCCTGAACAACCCCGAGGGGCCTCGGTGGTCTTAGTCCAAAATTGAGCACCTCAACTTGCCCTTTTCCTCTTCCGGCGCCAGGGGCGGTGGACAAGGACGTAGGAGCTAGTGACTCACGAGACACCGAGGTCCCTTAGTCTCTTTTAGGGTCCTTTGTCTTCTTTTTCTCCTTTTTCGTTCTTCTTTTTTTGGCGAGCTTCCTTCTTTGTAATTTAGATCCATCTTTGCTAATAAGGACTTCTTCTTTCTTTTCTAAAGTATTTTTTGGCTGAGTCTTTTTGCGCAAGGTTTTTCATTTCCCATTGTCCCGAACACATTCGCTCAAGAGACTTTGGAAAATCATATTTACGCTTATCATGCCCATTAGCCTTGGAATCACCTTCGCGAATTTCTCCTTAAGTAAGTTTCTAATCGGTGATGACCACTCTGGTGAAAAGAAGCTTTTGTAATTAGAAATTTTTCTAACTTGTACAATTTTTCCACCAAAATCCTAAGCATAGAATTCTTTCAAGGCATTCGAATGCCATGTATTTTTTAATTCTACGCCTTCGGCATCGCCGAGCTTGTAAACTCCTTTTCGCATTTCGGCGAGTACCAGATAAGGGTCTTCCCAATTTGCGCGAAGTACTCCGTGGGATGCCCTTCGGGGTCCGAATTCTGCTTTTCGGAGAACGAGGTCTCTTTTCTTTATTCCCTTCGGCTTGGCGCGCAAGTTTATAGCCGCGGCCACTCTTTGCTGAAAAGCTTTTCTTCTTAGCTCGGCTATTTCTCTGTGTTCGCCGAGGAGGTCCAGCTTGGTCCTCAGGCCGAGGTCATTTCCCCTTTCATTAAACACTTGTACTCGCACCGATGGTTGTACTACCTCAATTAGGATGATGGCCTCTGTACCGAAAACCAGTGAAAAAGGTGTTTCCCCTGTGGCTCTTCGGGGTGTTGTTCGGTAGCTCCATAACACACTTGGGAGCTCTCCTGGCCATTTCCCTTTTGCCTCCCCCAATCTCTTTTTTAGACCATCTTTTATGGTCATGTTAGATACTTCTACTTGCCCATTGCTTTGGGGGTGAGCTACTGGAGCGAAATGCATTTTTATTCCGAGGTTGTTGATAAATTCTTGGAACCCTTTATCCGTAAACTGGGATCCATTATCGGCTACTAGTGCCCTTGGTACGCCGAATCTGCACACGATGCTCTTTTATACGAACTTCTGCACATCTTTTACCGAGATGGTTGCTAAGGGTTCGGCCTCGATCCATTTAGAGAAATAGTCCACTACGACTACGCAGAACTTCACGCCTCTAGGCGCTGTCGGGAGTGGCCCAATGAGGTCTATGCCCCAGACTGCGAAGGGCCAGGGATAGTTAGCCGACGTTACCAATTTTGAGGGTATCCTCTAGATACTCGCGTGTCTTTTGGCAATTACCACATTTCCGGACGAACTGCCTAGCGTCCTTTCTCAAGGTAGGCCAAAAGTATCCTTGGCGAAGTATCACTGCTGCCAGGGCGTCAGTTCCAATGTGCGAACCACAAGCGCCTTCATGAACTTATTCGAGGATCATTTCAGTATCCTCTTCGCCAACACACCTCTGCAGTGGATTTGCATATCTCTACCGATATAATTCTTCTCCGATTAGGAAGAAACGACCGAAACGTCTTTGCACTTTTGCCGCTTCGCTGGGATCCTTGGGGAGCTCACTGGTTGTGAGATATCTTTTTATCGGATCTTTCCAGCCTTTTTTTCGAAGTTACTATGCTCAGCACTGTGATGCTCGGGTGGCTTAGCACATCGGTACATGTTTTTGACTTCGCCAAACAATCTGCCTCGGCATTATCTCGATGAGGCACGTTTTCGATCCGTATGGTGTCGAACTCTCGGATAAGCTTTGCTACCAGTTCATGGTATTTTGCCAGGGTCGGGTCTTTCGCCCCGTAGTCCCCTGCTGTTTGCCGAACTACCAGCTGGGAGTCACTGTAGGCTTTCAAATTCCTTACACCAATTTTTCTAGCTAGGCATAACCCTGCTATGAGAGCTTCATATTCAGCAACATTGTTGGTGACGTTGAAGTCGAACTTAATGGCCTTCGTTATTTCTAGACCTTCGGGGTCTCTGATAATTACCCCAGCTCCTTGGTGTTTGGACCCTGAGGCTCCGTCTACGTACAAAGTCCATTCTGGCTCACCTTCCCCAAGATCCGAATGGCTGTCCTCGGTGATGGGTACTTCGGCGATGAAGTCTGCCAGAGCCTGAGCTTTTATAGCTTTCCGAGGTTCATAAGCAATGTCGTACTCGCCAAGCTCTATACACCATTTAGAAAGCCTTCCCGAATGATCAACTTTCCTCATGACGTCCCGTAGCGGTAGACTACTTCGGACGATGATTGGGTGAGCTTGAAAATATGGCCGTAGTCTTCTTCCTGCCAGCACCAGGGCATATATAGCTTTTTGTAGCAAGGGATACCTGGCTTCAGCGTCATGCAGGGACTTGCTTACATAATAAACCGCCCATTGCTTCAGCCCTTCCTCTTTTACAAGGACTGAGCTTACTGCTTTTTCTGTGACGGTGAGGTATAATATGAGGGGTTCTCCCCCGCGATGTTGCCGAAGAGTAGGCAGACGGGCCAAATAGGCTTTGAGTTTTTCCCAAGCTTCTTGACAATCCTCATTCCAAGGATGATCATTGCCTCTAAGGTCGCCCTCCCTTTTTGTTGCCTTAGTGAAGACTTTGAAAAATGCTCGACACCGTTCCCCATACCTGGAAATGAACCTGCTAAGAGAGGTTATCCTTCCGGTAAATCTCTGGACATCTTTTATTGTGGCAGGAGTTCGGAATTCAAGCAAGGCCTTAACTTTTTCTGGGTTAGCATCAATGCCTTTTTCTGATACCATGTACCCAAGAAACTTTCCCGAGGTTACGCCGAAGATGCATTTTTAGGGATTGAGGTGAATTTCGAAGCTTCTGAGCTGGTGAAAAGTCTCCTTCAGATCTGCGACATGGTCGCGAGGCAGCTTGCTCTTGACTATCATGTCATCGACGTAAACTTCCATGTTCCTCCCTATTTGGTCATTAAAGACCTTGCTCATCAACCTCTGGTAGGCAGCTCCTGCATTTTTTAGCCCGAAGGGCATTCTGATGTAACAATACGTTCCACCATCGGTGATGAAGGCATTTTTCTCCTTATCTTCGGGGTCCATCCTTATTTGATGATACCCATTGAAAGCGTCTAGAAAACTTAGGAGCCCGTATTTGGCAATTGAGTCTACCAATTGGTCTATTGGTGGGAGAGGGTATGAATCTTTTGGGCAAGCATCATTCAAGTTTCTGAAGTCGATGCACATTCGGAGGTTACTACTCCCTTCTTTTGTGGCGATAACCACGTTGCTTAACCATTCGGGGTACTTGACCTCCCTGATTACATCTGCGTCTAATAAGCGCTGGACTTCGGTTTTGACGAAGTTGTTTTTATGGACTGAGATGCCCTGCATCTTTTGCCGGGCGGGTTTTGCTTCTGGACTTACTTTAAGGCTATGCTGTATTATGCGAGGGTCTACCCCCGGCATATCTTTCGGCGAGTAGGCAAACAAGTCTTTATTCATCATTAGAAAGGAAACAAGTTTTTCTTGTCGCCTTCGGCCAAGTTTTTCCTTATTCGGGTGTTTCGGCCCAGGACAAGTTCTACTTCTTCCATTTCTACCTTCGCGGGATCTTCTGCCTCTCCCTCTTTTTGTCCTTTCATCTAACAAAACCTCTGCCACCACTGTTTGTGCGAGGTTGGTTACTGAGGCCTTTCGCGCCTTGATGAACATTTTCCTCACTTCGCCTTGATCGATATAGATTTCTGCGTCTTCATCCTTGGTGGCGAAAGTGACAGTTAAGTATTTTATATCCGGGCGAATGTGCAGATTTCCTTGCGTTTGCCTTCCAAAGATGGCGTTATATGACGAAAGAATGTCCATGACAATGAACCTTGTCATTGTGGAGGCAAATAATTCCTCTGTCCCATCTACCAAAGTTCCTCTCATCATCAGGGGCAGGTTGATCCATCCGAGTACAGGCAATTCGGACGGCCCTACCCCGAAAGTAGGTGAAGTGACGGGCTTGAGGTCAGCGTTGGATATTCCCAACCTCGGCAGCAGATGCGAGAACAAGACGTCGGCGTTTGATCCATCGTCAAGTAACACCCTTTTGACGTCCCAATTTCCTATTCTCGCCATGACCAATAGTGGATCGTCATGGGGAAAGATGACGGTGGAACCATCCTTGCGGGTTAGCCTATTCGACGGACTTTGATACTCCATCACTGATATTTCTTTGCCCTTCCTCTTTCTTTCCGAGGATGGTAGTCCCGTCGTGATTGTTTGTATTACCCCAGCCGGGGGTGGGAGACGCCTCTTTGGACTTCGGTTCCTCTGCCTGTCGGAATCATACTCCTCATCATCGGTCTTTCCTTCTTCCTCATTTCTTCCTTTTGGGGAAGGCATTCACAGATAACGCCAAAGTTGGCCTTGTTTTATCAGCGAATCTATGTACTTTCTCAGCTGAAAACAATCTTCGGTGTCGTGCCCGTGGTCGCGATGAGACTGGTAGAACTTTTTCGTGTTCTTCTTGTTGTTGGCGGTCATGGCCTTTGGCCGCTGAATCTGGGTCCCCTGCCTCTCCATTGTCATGAGAATATTGGTTCTTGTAGTGTTCAGGGGTGTGAAGTTCGGAGGAGGTTTCCTTCCTCTAAGCCTCCGAGGTCGTCCTGCCTGTTCAGCTGGATACCTTGTTTGCTAGCTGGGCCCTTCGGCACGGGTGTGATCAGATGTCGGTACACCCATTCTCAGCTCTTCGGTTGTCATGTGTTGTTCGGCCCTTCGGTAGAATTCACCAAGTGTGTCCGGGGGATCCTTGGAGAACTCGTAGAACAGCTGTGAGTCCCTCCGAAGGCCTCGTATCATGGCGAGGATGCGTATTTCGGGCCGAAAGTCCGGGACACTTAGGGCTTTTCTGTTAAACCTTTCAACATAGTCGCAGATGGTTTCTCCATTTTTTTGCGCTATGTCGAACATCTGGACAGACATCTTCGCCGTGGGACGGCTTCCAATGAACTGCTGTGTGAAGGCCATGGATAGCTCCTGAAACTCCCTGATGGCTCCAGGGGCCAATGAATTATACCACGCCGTTGCTGGCCCTGTGAGGGTAACCTCAAAGCGTTTGCACAAAGTAGCATCATCAGCACCGTGCAACACCATGCTACATTTGTATTTAGTTAGATGAGCCTGTGGATCAGTTCGGCCATCATAGGTTTCGAGCCGAGGCACCCGGAAGTCGCTTGGCATGGGTGCCTCTACCACTGTTCGGACGAACGGCGATTCATCAGTTAGCCTAGCCCAGACTGGTTTCTGAGCTACCTGTCTTTCCACCCTTTCCAACCTTAATAACATCTTTTCCATGAGGAGCGTGGCACTGGGCTCTGCGTTTTGGTGCTTGTAAGCCTCGGGGAAAGGAGATTGTCGGCGCCTTTTCGAGGACGGACTTCGCCGCTGAGGGGATGGCGACTTTGCCTCAGGCGAGGAACTTTTTTGACGCGGGGTTTTCAGCCGCTTGGGCCTCAGTGCCCCCGTGGGCCGTCCTCCGAGGGGTATGTTTTCCGTTGAGGATTCGTCACACGTATCCCCGTTTCCCGAACTCCAGTGAGCTGACCTCGGGCTTTTCTCCCGAGGGAGTACTAGTGAAGAAGGCCTTTGGGCCTGAGTCGGTTGTGGCCATCTTCGGCCTATTTGCTATGTCACTTTGGCCACAGTGGAGCGCTGAAAGTCGCGCAGAAAACTCATAGTTATGATTAGAGGACGTTCTTCCTCCGGCAAGAAAGTCCCTGGAAAGGTCTGCTCAGTAGCCAGTTGAACTTCAGGCGCGGACGAGGACCTTGGGAGTCCCTTTTCCTTTGAACGTCGAGTTTCAACGACGGCGACCTGAGGGTGGGTTCCCATAGATGGCGCCAAATGATGCCCGGCAGCATCTTCGTCGGGTGACATTATGACTTCGGAGAGACTTCCTGAGAGGGAGGATGTCTGGAGCAAAAATTTCCCAGGGGAGTGTGCCTGAAACACTCAGAGAGAAAAAGGGATTAGGGGGTCCTCAGAGTGTTTTTCCGGGGAGGAGCCTCCGACGCCCAAGTCAGTTTTCTGAGAGAACGTAGAGGAAGAGCACAAGGAAGCTGTGTGGTCTTGCCTGTTTGTGTTTTTGCTCAGGGAGAGGAGGTCAGACTCGGAATCCCTTTGCCAGGGTTTGTTTCTGGTATTTATAGGAGTGCCCAGCCCGTTTAGATCGTGACATGTCTTCAGTCCGATGCAATCTGTACTTCTGGGCGTAGGGGACAGGTAGCCGTTTGTAGGTTCATCGGGTTTGGAACCGAGACAGGTCATGACAAGACCTGGACGGCGTCGGCGCGTCAGACCGCTCTTTGAGGCGGCGTGTAGCTCGTGTGGGCGACATGTCAGAGGCTTCTTAAATGCATCTGCCGTACTCCCGAGGTCCTCTGGGCGAGGTTGTCCTTTGGTACGGACGCCCCTCTTCGGGAATTATATCTGCAGTTCGGAGAATTCCCTGGTTTAGGGGTTCCGCCTTCGGGGAGATTCTCTCCTGCTTGAAATAGCTGGTTCTTCATCTCCGATAACGGTTCGTTTGGTCCCCCGAGGGAGCCGGTCTCATCCTCAAAATTCTTGATGTTCTAGCTGAAGTCGGGGTGTTTGACTTCGCTCCTTCCAAGGTCCGTGATATCGCCTCTTTCGGGTAATCGCCAGGCTTCCCGACCGTACTATTGGCAAGAAGTGTGTACTGAGGGAGGCAATAGCCCTTCGGCTACCAACAACTACCCTCGGTAAGTGATTGGACCGACCTTGGAAAGGGCATGCATAACCACCCTCGGATGGGTGAGCCCACGAACTTCGGGAGTGTATATTCCCATCATTGGCAAGGGAGAACATCTCCTAAAGGTGCCCCAATTTGTCGAAGGACCTTACCTAAGAACACTTGGTGGTAATGTCGGGCCGAAGGAGACCTCTTGGCTCGAAGGAGTTCCATACTCTGAAGGGTAGAAGCTTCCTGAAGAGGTCTTGTGGAGACATGAAAAAAATGGTTACGGAGCCTTTGACACAGAGACCTTGAACACGCCCCTAACCTCTGGCTAGAACAGCTTACGGCCAGCTGGAGCTACCTATCTATGAAGGTACGGACCACATCTGACCGTACGCATGCCATGAGCTGAGTGGGCTGTGTCAAACGGCCTCCTCCTTACGCCTTCCTATAAAAACTTGAGAATGACCTTGGTAAGGGGACACAAAATTCTCTCAACTCTTTGCTCTTCATTCTCTGCTCTTTACTCCCCAAATACTGACTTGGGCGTCGGAGGCTTTTCCGCCGGAAACACATTCCAAGGAGCTCTTAACCCATGTTCTTTTGAGTGTTTCAGGCACCTTCATACTGGAAGTCTCTTATTTAGGCTAGCATGTCATACAACGAGGATGCCACCGGGCATCATTTGGCACCGTCTGTGGGAACTCACTCCCAAGTTACCATCGTTGATACCTAACGTTCTAAGGACAAGGGATTCCTGAAGTCCCCGTCCGCGCCGGAAACTCAACCGGTGATTGAACAACCCACAGTAAGGACTTCTTTGCCTGACGATGAATGTCCTCTAATGGTCACGATGAGCTTCTTGCGTGATTCTCAGTGCTCTGTTGTGGCTGGGATGAGACAACAGCTTGACCAAAGTTGGTCTCAACCACCTTCGGGCCGAAGGGCCTCTTCACCAGCTGCCCGCTGGGAGAGAAGTCCTAAGCATACTCATCGAAGTTCAGGAAGTGGGGACTTCCATGATGAGTCCTCAACAGAGGACATATCCCCTAGAGGACGTCGTGCTGGAGAAGCGCAATCAAAAGGCCTTAAAACCTCTCACCGGCGGAGTTCATCACTGGATTCGAAGTCACAGTCCCCCCACTGACGAAGCTACTACCAAAAAAAGAGATGTCATTCTCCATTGCCGAAGGCCACCAGGCAACAAGAAGAGACTAGTACTACCACCCTCATGGAGAAGATCCTAGAAAGGCTAGAAAAATTAGAAAGGCAGATTTTTCCAGAAGCCTGTCTGGTCAAGGCTGTCGGAGACCTTCACCGGGGAAGAGTCACCCTTCATCCATGCAATAGTAAAGGCACCCATGCCAAGTGACTTCCGAGTACCACGCTTGGAAACATATGATGGGCTCAGTGACCCCCAAGCTCACATAATGAAGTATAAACGCAGCATGGTGTTGCATGGTGCTGATGATGCACCCTCTACAAGTGCTTTGAAGTTACTCTCTCCGGGCCAGCGACTGCATGGT
Source organism: Aquilaria sinensis (assembly GCA_005392925.1). NCBI lineage: Eukaryota > Viridiplantae > Streptophyta > Magnoliopsida > Malvales > Thymelaeaceae > Aquilaria > Aquilaria sinensis. Next base: position 65,346 of record SMDT01003354.1, on the reverse strand, counting down.
ATAACTCCCTGGCCCGCGGAACGATAATAGGTTTCCAGGAGTTGTCCACCGCATTCATTCAATAGTTCATTGGAAGCAGAACAATGGCAAAGATGCCCATCCAGATGTTCAACATAGTGTAAAGGAATGAAAGGTGATGCCCCAAAGCATCTTCGCTTGTTGTCATGTTGACAGGTGGAGAGACTTCCTGAGTAGGCAAGCGCCTGGAGCTCTGGTTTCCCAGCTGAGTGTGCCTGAAAAGCTCAAAGAAGAGGTTAGGAGGTCCCCGGTTTGCTTTTCCGGGGAGGACCCTCCGACGCCCAAGTCAGTTTTCTGAGTGAAAGTGGAGGAAGAACACTAAGGGATCAAGCGTCTTGCCTGTTTTTGTGTTTTCTCAGAGGGAGGAGAATGCCCCATCCTTTGCCCAGTCCCCTTTCCTAGTATTTATAGGAGTAGATGGTCCGTTCAGACCATGACACGTGTTCGGTCGGATTTGATCTGTGCTTTTGGACCTAGGGGACAGGCAGCCGTTTGCAGCCTCCTTTAGCCCTGGAGCCGGACAGGTTGTGTCAGGACTGGGGCGGCTGCGGCGTGTCAGTTCGCCGTTCTGATGTGACGTGCAGGGCTTGCGGGCGACATGTCAGAGGCTCCTTAAATGCTCATACCGTACTCCCGAGGTCCCCTGGGCGAGGTCGCCCTTCGGTGCGTGCACCCTCTTCGGATTCTATCCGTCCTTTGGTGCGAGCACCTCCTTCGGGATCTGTCCCATAGTTCTGGGAGTTCCCTTGATGGACACCTTCTTCGGGACTCACACCCATAGTTCGGGGATTCCCTTGTTCAGGTGCTTCTTGTTCGGGGAAGATCCTCTTCGGGGCAGTCAGTTTGGCCCCTCGATGGAGACGGTGTTGTCCTCGGAATTCCTGACGAGCTAACCAAAGTCTCGAGCTCATAGTGTTTGACTTCGCACCTTCCGAGGTCAGTGAAAAGATCCTCTCTTGGGTGACGTCAGACTCCTCGGCCAATATTCTGGCAGGGAGTTACTACCGAGGAGGCAATAGCCTTTGGCTATCAAAAGGAATGGAGAGACCATTCGCGACTATGTCGAGAGGTTCAATTGGGAAGCCCTGAGTGTGCCCTACTTTCACCCTGAAATCCTCATCCTCGCCATGATCATGGGACTTCGAAGAGACTCAAAACTCTTTTACGAGTTCTCCAAAGATCCCTTGGACACACTCAAGGAATTCTATCAAAGGGCGGAACAACACATAACTGCTGAAGAACTGCGAATATGAGGGCAAAGTCAAACCAAAATCATACCGAGGCTCAAGCTCACCAACCTCAGTATCCGACCGAGGGTGGGGGTAGACCTCGAAAACAAAGAGGGAAGAGGCAGGTGTCATTCACTCCCTTTAACACCACAAGGACAAACATACTGATGTCCATAGAGAGGCAAGGGACTACCATCCAACGTCTGAAGGCCATGACCTCAGAGAATAAGAAGAACATGAAGAAGTTTTGCCAGTTTCACTGAGACCATGGGCACGATACCGAGGATTGCTTCCAGCTAAAAAAGTACATTGAATCTTTGATAAAAACAAATCCAACTGCAGCGGTACCTGCGAATGCCATCCCCCAAAGGAAGAAGGGAAGAAAAAAGGAAAGAAGAAGATGAAAACTATGATTCCAACCGACTTCGTAACCGAAGACCCAGAAAGCATCCACCGCCTCCAGTGGGAGTAATCCTAACAATCACCACTGGGATACCCTCAACCGAGAGGAAAAGAAATTCTAGGAATCTCGATGATGGAGTTTGGAAACCCAGCAAATAAACTTGTTCGGAAAGATGGGTGGACCGTGAAGTTTCCTCATGATGACCCCCTCCTAATTATGGCGAGGATAGGGGGTTGGGATGTCAAAAGAATGCTCATCGATGATGGTTCTAATGCCTATGTTCTATTCTCCCACCTACTGCCGAACTTGGGCATCTCAAAAGGCAACCTCAAACCTGTCACCTCCCCTACCTCCGGGGTAGGTACATCTGAGCTCCCTGTCCTCGGGTGGATCGACCTACCTTTGATTTTAAAAGAAACTTTAGTTCAGAGCAAGAAAGAGCTTTTTGCCTCCACAATGACAAGGTTCATCATCATTGATGTTTCCTTTTCATACAATGCCATCCTTGGAAGGCAAATGCAGGGGAATCTCCACATTTGCCAAGATGTGAAGTACTTGACAGTCATCTTCGACACGAAGGAAGGGGACGTGGAGATATTCATTAATCAGGCCGAAGTGAGGAAACTCTTCATGAAAACAAGACAAAGCCCAATGAAGATCCATGCACAGACTTCGAAAGAAAAGACCATGCTCAAAGAAGAGGCAATGGGGGAAGGAGCAGGTGACCTCGAAAAAATTGAAATACAGGATGTAGAACTTGTCCTCAGCCGAAGTACCCGAGTGGGGACAAAACTGGCCAAAGGTGACAAGGAAAAGCTTGTATCTTTTATGATAATGAGCAAATATCTGTTTGCCTACTCTTTGAAAGACATGCCTGGGGTAGACCCTCGGATAATTCAACTTAGCTTTAAAGTGCATCCAGAGGTGAAGCTTGTTTGGCAAAAAATTTCGTTAGTGCTAAAGTCCAATGGTTAACGGAGGCAGGGGTAATAAGAGAAGTCAAACACCCTGAATGGCTTAGCAATGTTGTTATTGCAATGAAGGAAGGGAGTGATAAACTCTGAATGTGCATCGACTTCCGAAATGTAAATGACGCCTGTCCTAAGGATTCATATCCTTTGCCACCAATAAATCAATTGGTGGACTCCACCGTAGAATACGGTCTACTTAGCTTCCTCGACGCCTTCAATGAATACCACCAAATTCGAATGGATCCCGAAGATGAGGAAAAAACCGCCTTCATTACCGAGGCCGGGACCTACTGCTATGTTAGAATGCCCTTCGTTCTGAAGAATGTAGGGGCCGCATACCAAAGGTTGATGAACAGGGTGTTTGACACCCAAATCGGGAGGGAATATGGAAGTGTATGTCTATTGATGGCCAAGGTGCCCATCACTGGCCGAGCACCCAGACTTGACGTGGTACCAACCTCGGCAGAAGAAAACTGTCAGCTAAGGACAGAAGCCGCCGACCCCGCTGGCCTAAAGTTGGGAATCCGCCTCCTTAGGGAGTGGTAAGACCGACCTCGGCAAGACAATCAGACCTTCTTCGGAAGCAGAAGCATCCTTCGGGGGGACCATCCTCGGGGAATACACTCCCGCGAACGATAGGGTAACCTCGGGGAAGTACGAACAGAGCATTTAAGGAGCCTCTGACACCTCCCCTTAAGGTCGTCCCCCAAGTACATTCTGACACGCTATCACTGGGGCACGCCATCACAAGGACACCTCGACACGACACTCTCGGAATGCCTAGGCTCCTAGCCAGGCGACCTTTGCTGAGATAAGTGTCCCTTCATTCCCCGAAAAACAGGGATTACATCCCACCAAACGCGTGTCATAATCTGGGATGACCACGTGGTGAGAATGACTTCTGAACACCCCTTTTATAAACGCCCAGGAAACATCCCTGGTAGGTAAGGAAAATAGTTCTCTTTGAATACAAAAAAGAGCACATAACCCAATTATCTACAAGAGCTGACTTGGGCGTCGGAGGCTCCTCCCCGAAAATACACACCGGGGACCTCCTAACCTGTGTTTTCTAAAGTATTTCAGGCATCCACCGCTGGGAAATCTACTCCCAAAGTGTTCTCCTCCATCAGAAGTTTCCCCCACCTGTGCAATGGCACACAATGAAGCCGCCGCAGGCCGCCAATTGGTGCCGTCTGTGGGAACACTTTCTCATGTCGCCGTTGTGGAGACTCGGCGCTCGAAGGAAAAAGGGATTTCAAGATCCCCCTGGCATCGGAGACTCAGCAGGCGACCACTCTGCCTGTGGCAGAAACTTCAACGATGGAGGACGATCGTCCTGTGACGGTAACGATGAGCTTCTTACGGGATTTCCAGTGTTCTATTGTTGCCAAAATCACTCAGCAGCTTGACCAGAGGTTGCCATAATCTCCGCCCGCTCAAAGGGCCTCACCCCCGACCATTCGCCGGGAAAGGAGCTCGAGATCTATTCACTAGAGTTCAGGAAGTGGGGACTCCCTTGAGGCATACTCAACAGAAAGTGAACCTGTTGAGGTGCACCCCGCCAGAAGGGGGGCCCCGAAAGAAGCCAGGGCCTCCTGCTAATGGAGCGCGTCCTCTTACCAGAGGTCCCCATCTCCCCCACACCGGAGTCGTTCCCTAAGACGGAGGAGAAATTCGCCACTACCAACGAACAAACGGCGGCAGGAAGGAACCAGCACTGCTGCCCTTATGGAAAGGATCCTGGGAAGGCTGGAAAAGGTTGAGAAACAGATCTCCCGAAAGCCAGTCTGGTCCCGGTTGTCTGACTCCTACACCAGAGAGGAGTCGCCTTTCGTACGAGAGGTAGTAGAGGCGCCTATGCCCAGTGATTTCAAGGTACCCCGCCTGGAAACGTATGATGGGCGAAGTGACCCCCAGGCGCACCTGACAAAATACAGGCAAAGTATGGTGCTGCACGGCGCGGATGACGCCACGCTCTGTAAATGCTTTGAGGTAACACTCTCAGGGCCAGCAACAGCATGGTATAGCTCTTTGCCCCAGGGAAGTTTGTTCAGCTTCCAAGAGCTATCTACGGCCTTCACCCAACAGTTTATTGGTAGTAGGCCAACTGCCAAAATGCCAGTACAAATGTTTGACATAGCCCAGAGAGGAGACGAGACCATCAGCGATTATGTTGAAAGACTTAACCGAGAAGCACTGAGTGTGGCAGACTTTCGGCCGGAAATTCGCATCCTGGCAATGGTCAGGGGGCTGCGGAGGGACTCCCAGCTGTTCTACGAGTTCTCCAAAGACCCCCCAGAAACTCTTGGGGAATTTTACAGGAGGGCCGAACAGCACATGACGGCCGAAGAATTCAGGATGGGAGGACCTAAAGGCGAACATCCTCGCCCCGAAGGGCCTAGCCGTCAGCCGCACCAACAGAACGAGGGAGAACGGTCCCGCAGGCAAAGAGGGAAGAGGACCGTAACATTCACTCCCCTGAACACCACAAGAGCTAGCATTCTGATGGCGTTAGAAAGGCAAGGGACCGCAGTCCCAAGGCCAAAGGTTATGGCCCCGGAAAATAAGAGGAATATGAAAAAATTCTGTCAATTTCAACGGGATCATGGCCATGACATTGAAGCCTGCTTCCAGCTGAAGAAGTACATCGAGTCCCTGATCAAACAGTGCCAACTCCGACGATACCTGCGGATGCCTTCTCCGAAGAAGAGAAAGGAAGAACAGAGGAAAGCAGACGATGAAGAGTATGACTCTGATAGACGGCGGGACCGAAGTCCTCGAAAAAGTTTGCCACCCTCGGCAGGGGTTATCCAAACCATCACCACAGGGATACCCTTGGCCGAGAGAAAAAGAAAGATGAGAGAAGTCTCTTCATGGAGTACGGGAGTTCCCCGCGAAGGCTCACTCGTAGGGATGGGTCTGTGATAAAATTCCCCCATGACGATCCCCTCCTTGTCATGGCGAGGATAGGGAATTGGGACGTCAAGAGGGTGCTCCTCGACGAAACACCGACGTCATTTTTTCTCATCTGATGGGTAAGCTAGGCATTTCAAAAAGTGATCTCAGCCCAGTCAATTCCCCCACTTTTTGCGTCGGACCATCTGAACTTCTGGTCCTTGGATGCATCGACCTGCCCGTGATGATGAAAGAGGTCTCACCCCAGAGCAAGGAAGAATTAATCGCCTCTGGCAGAACAAGATTCATAGTCATTGATGTACCATCAGCATATAACGCTATTCTTGGAAGGCAGACTCAGGGCAATTTTCACATTCGGCCAAACGTAAGATATCTGACGGTCACCTTCGCCACTGAAGATGGAGATACCAAAATCTTCATTGACCAGGCCGAGGTTAGAAAAATCTTCACAAGTGCCAGGCAGAGCCCAGCCAAGATACAGGTGCAGACTTCTGCAGAGGAAAAAATGGTCTTGGTGATGGAAAACGCAACGGTAGAAGAGGCGGAAAGCCTTGAAAAAATAGAAACAGAAGATATAGAATTGATCCCTGGCCGAAACACCCGAATTGGGAAAAAACTGGCCGAAGGGGACAAAAAGAGGCTTGTATCCTTTTTATGCATGAACAAGGACCTATTTGCTTATTCGCCGAAGGATATGCCTGGGGTTGACCTCGGCATAATCCATCACAATCTTGGAGTACAACTGCACGTCAGACCAGTTCGGCAGAAAAAACGGAATCTATCAGCTCACAAAAATTCCTTCGTAAAAGCCGAAGTTAATCGCCTCATGGAGGCCGGGGTAATAAGTGAAGTAAAATACCCTGAATGGCTCAGCAATGTGGTTATAGCCAAAAAGGAAGGTAGTGAAAAGCTCCGAATATGCATCGACTTCCGAAACTTGAACGATGCCTTTCCAAAAGACTCCTACCCATTGCTGGCCATAGATCAGCTGGTAGATGCAACTGCCGAATACGGACTCCTTAGCTTCCTCGACGCCTTTAGCGGGTACCATTAGATCCGAATGAACCCCGAAGATGAGGAAAAAACGTCCTTCATCACAGAGATAGGTACCTACTGCTATGTTAGAATGCCCTTCGGGCTCAAAAACACAGGGGCCACCTACCAAAGATTAATAAACAAGGTATTCGATGCACAGATCGGGAGGAACATGGAGGTATACGTCGATGATATGATAGTCAACAGTAAAACACCTGGTAATCATATCAACGACTTAACCGAGACTTTCCAGCGATTTCGGGAGTTCGGAATACGCCTTAATCCCGAGAAGTGTGTGTTCGGAGTAAACATAGGAAAATTTCTCGGGTTTATGGTGTCAGAAAGAGGAATAGACGCCAATCCTAAGAAAGTGAAAGCCCTGCTAAATTTCCGAACACCTACGTCTATCAAAGACATACAGAGGCTTACCGGAAGGATCACCTCCCTAAGTAGATTCATCTCTAGGTATGGTGATCGATGTCGCCCATTTTTTAAGGTACTCACCAAGGTCTCCAAAGATAGTGGTACCTCCGGAATCCAGGAGCGTCCATGGAATACAGAATGCCAGAAAGTGTAGGAAGAGCTCAAAAGCTATCTTGCCCACCTCCCAACACTCCGGCAACCTCGGGAGGGAGAGCCTCTCATTCTTTACCTCGCAGTCACTGCAAAAGCGGTAAGTTCCGTTTTAGTGAAAGAAGAAGGTGGGAAACAATGGCCAGTGTATTATGTAAGCAAGTCCCTACATGGCGCCGAGACGAGATACCCGTTGCTCCAAAAAGCTATCTACGCGTTAGTCATATCTTAGACTTAAAGGAAACATTCCACCGACTTTAGGAATTCAGAATCCGTCCCAACTTAGAGAAGTGTGTGTTCGAGGTGAATGCGGGCAAGTTCCTTGGATTCATGGTATCGAAAAGAGGTATCAATACCAACCCAGAAAAAGTTAAGGCCCTGCTAGGATTCCGAACTCCCACAACAACCAAGGATGTGCAAAGGCTGATTGGGAGAATTACTTCCCTCAGTAGATCCATCTCCAGATATGGTGATTGGTGCCGACCATTCTTCAAAGTGCTCAGCAAAGCAGCAAAAAATGAAGGTACCTTCGGCTCCAAGGAACATCCTTGGAACAAAGACTACCAAAAGGCCTGGGATGAGCTCAAAAGCTACCTAACCCGTCTATCGACACTTCAGCAGCTGAGGGAAAGAAAACCTCTCATCCTTTACCTCGCCGTCAGTGAAAAAGCGTTGCATTCGGTGCTTTTTCCCTCTTCTACAGAAGGCCATCTATGCCTTAGTATTGGCTGGTATACTATGTGAGTAAGTCCCTACACGGTGCCGTAGATAGGTACCCCCTTCTACAGAAGGCCACCTATGCCTTAGTATTAGTAAGCAGAAGGTTAACCTTACTTCCAAGGACACCCTATTACTTGATGCCCAGTGGCATCTTCGTCGGGAGACATCGTGACTCCGGGAGGGACTTCCTGAGGAGGAGAACGTCTGGAGCTCAAATTTTATAGGGGAGTGTGCCTGAAAATGCTTAGAAATAAGGGTTATGAGGTCCCCGGGGTATTTTTCCGGGGAGGAGCCTCCGACGCCCTAGTCAGTGTCCTGAGAGGTAAAAGAGGGGAACACTAGAAGTTTAACGGCCTTGCCTGTGTGTGTTTTTTCAAGGAGCAGGAGTCGAACCTGTTGCCAGGGTTTGTTCCCTGGTATTTATAGGAGTGTCCAGCCCGTTCAGATGACGACACGTGTTCGGTCGGATGTTTCATGAGTTTCTGGGCGTAGGGGACAAGTAGCCTCTGGCAGGCTCCTTGAGCCTTGAACCGAGACAGGTCGTGACAGGACCTGGACGGCGTCGGCGTGTCAGACCGCCGTTTGGGGCGGCCTGTAACGTCTGTGGACGACATGTCAGAGGCTCCTTAAATGCTCATGCCGTACTCCCGAAGTCCTCTGGGCGAGGTCGTCCTTTGGTATGGATGCCCTTCTTCGGGAGTTATGCTCGTAGTTCGGGGAGTCCTTTAGTTCGGTGGTTCTGCCTTCGGAGGATTCTCTTCTGCTTGTAGGGGCTAGGCTTCTGTCCAGAAGATGATCCGTTTGGTCCCTCGAGGAAGCCGGCAACACCTTTAGATTTCCTGGTGTATTAGCCGAAGTCATGACTTAGTGGTGCTCAACTTCGCACCTGCTGAGGTCAATGACGGTGCTTCCATTCGGGCTGCACCAAGCTTTCCAAACACAATTTCGGCGGGAAGTGCATTCTGGGAGAAGCGGAAGTCCTTCGGCTATCATTACTGTCTGAAGTAACCTACCTCTTCGAGATGTCATGAGAAGGGTAGACCACTCAGGAAGATTGTCAAAATGATGCATTGAGCTCGGTGAATACGACATTACCTATGAGCCGATAAGGGCAATAAAGGCCCAAGCATTGGCAAACTTCATTGCCAAAGTCCCAAAAACCAAGGATACCCTGGAAGACCTCAGAAAAGATGAACCTGAGTGGGCACTCTTTGTTGATGGAGCCTCCGGCTCTGAACACCAAGGCCCTGGAACAATCCTCCGCGGTCCCAAAGGTATGGAAGCGAGGAAGGCCATCAAATTCTTATTCAATGTCACCAACAACGTCATCGAATATGTAGCCTTCATAGCAGGCTTATAGCTGGCAAAAAGAGTTGGCGTGAAAAACCTAAAGGCTCATAGTGATTCTCAGCTAGTTGTCTGGCAGATAATGGGGGACTATGGCACAAAGGACCCAACCTTGGCAAAGTACCATGACCTCGTAAAAAAGCTCATCCAAGAGTTCGACACAGTACATATAGAAAATGTACCTTGGTGAGATAATGTGGAAGCAGACACTTTGGGCAAATCAAAGAAGTCCACCAAAGTACTATATTAGCCAAGCATAGCGATATTATGCGTAACAACCTCAGGCGGAGGGTGGAAAGATCCCATCAAAAAATACCTCACAACGTCAGAACTTCCCACTTGAAGCCGCGAGAGTGCGAAGACGCTCGTGAAGATACTTCCTGATTAGGGAAGAATGGTACCGACAAGGGTACGCAAGTCCGTTACAGAGGTGTGTCAGCAAAGAGGATGTTGAAGCTGTCTTGAAAGAAGTCCTTGAGGGGGCTTGTGGTTCTTACATAGGAACTGACGCCCTGGCCACAATACTACTTCGGCAAGGATATTTCTGGCCTACCTTGAGGAAGGATGCGAAGCAGTTCATCCACAAATGCGACAAATGACAAAGACACGCATCTATCCAGAGACTACCCTTAGAAATGATAACTTCGGCAAATTATCCTTTTCCCTTCACCGTTTTGGGGTATTGACCTTATTGGACCTCTCCCAACGGCTTCAGGAGGAGTGAAGTTCTGTGTAGTCATGGTTGACCATTTTACCAAGTGGATCGAGGTAGAGCCTTTAGCGACAATCTCGACGAAGGACATATAGAGATTTTTCTGGAAGAACATCATAAGCAGATTCGGCATACCGAGGGTGATAGTAGCTGATAGTGGTTCCCAGTTTACTGATAAAGGTTTCCAGGAATTCATAGTCAACCTCGGGACAAAGTTGCACTTCGCCCCGGTGGCCCACGCTCAGAGTAATGGATAAGTTAAAGTGTCCAACAGAACAATAAAGGATGGCCTGAAGAAAAGGTTGAAGTATGCAAAGGGAAGATGGCCAGGAGAGCTTCCGAGTGTCCTATCGAGCTATCAAACAACCCCTAGAAAAGCCACGGGTGAGACGCCCTTCTCACTAGACTTCGACGTAGAGGCCATTATTCCTGTTGAGGTCGTACAACCATTAGTTAGGAAACAAGTGTTCGATGAAGAAAGGAACAACCTCGGTTTAAGAACCAAGTTGGACCTCATTGACGAGCACAGAGAGATGGCCGAGCTCAAAAGAAAAGCTTTCTAGCAGATAGTAGCTGTCGCTACCAACCTGCACGTCAAGTGAAAAGGAATCAAGAAGGGGGACCTCATCCTCTAAAAAGATGAATTTGAAGCCCAAAGACCATCTCACGGAGTACTTCAGGCAAACTGGGATGGACCTTATTTGGTCCTCGATGAAGTTTGGCAAAGAGTCTACAGGCTTGGTGACACCGAAGGTGGAGAATTGAAGAATACATGGCATTCAGATTCCTTGAAAAAATTATATACTTAGAAATTTTTTCTAAGGAAAAAATTGTACAATTCTCACCGAGAGTGACTGACCAAACATGATGTAAAAACCGAACGAAGTTTTTCCCAAAAATGCATACATGCAAGATTATACATTTTTTTTTAAGGCATAATGACTGAACATGTTTCCCTCTGAAGGAGAAAATGAAACATGTTCATTTTTTATTGGGAAAAATGAACATAGTTGCCTCCGATGGATGACAACCAAATATGGTCATTTTATAAAAAGTGCCTCAGTAAATTTGTACACTTAGAAAAAATTTTCAAGAAGAAAGTTGCGCAAAAGCACCAAAGAGGCATAACCAAAGATGGTTATATCCGAAGGTGAATATTTCCTTCAACCAAACATGGTTTCTGAAGGAGAGCATTTCAAGTGACCAAACATGGTCATACTCGAAGGAGGAAAGCCAAAAGTAGCTGCTTCCTGAAGTGCATAAGTGAAGAACTTAGAAAAATTTTCAAGGATCAAATGGTCCAAACGTGGATATGTCCGAAGGGTCACTTTTTTCAAAAAACGTTAACCAAACATGGTCGGCGAAAAAGGGACTTAACTAATTGTACATGTGTTAAGTTTTGCGGAAGATGGTCTTTTTCCAAAGGATGATGATCGAACATGGTTGTGACACCCTTTGATGGTGAAGATAGTTCAATAAGGAACTTAACAAAAGTTTTGAAAAAGGAAAGTTTCATTGAAATTTTGTTACAAAGTACAAAAGGAGCAAATTACAAGGAAAAGAAGCAAAAGGAAGCCTATTCGGGGTCCTGGACACCTGCTAGCTCCTCAGCATCTTCAGCTACCTCACCTTCGGTGTCATCTTCTTTGGCAGCAACTATCGGGCCAAAAGTTGGATTAGCTGGGAGATTGAGGAACTTTATCCTCGACCACTCCCAAGAGGGTCCTCCTCCCTCTCCAACTTCTTCCTTTTCTTCTTCTCCTTCTTCAGCTTGTCGACCTTAGCTTGGAGTTTAGAATTAAGTGCAAATGCCTTTGTAAAATCAGCAACGACATTATCTCTCTCCCTTTGGAAAGCCTCGTTCGCCGAGGTCAAAGATATCATCTTCGAACCGAGGTATGACATCTTCATGAAAAAGTCCTGAATAAGCTCTCCCTAACTCTTCATAAACTTTTCCTTGGCTATTTTATTAAGCTCACCATACTTGACGACAGAGCTGGCAAGGAGCTCCTTGGCCTTTGCCAAGGACTCCTCAGACTGACCTCGGACCAAAGACTGTTTGGCTGCCCAAGCTCTGAAGTATCCACTATATGCTAAGAAATGCAAAAGGAAAGGCAGAATGAGGATTAGAAATGCGCAAAAAACTTAGGAAATTTTGCTAAGTCCCAAAAGGTTCAAAGGCAACATGTTCAGTCATCCTAGCAGTAAGGACCTCCTTATTCAGACACTCCTCCGTGAGGGACTGGAAAATGGCATTTGCCAAGATGCCCTTCGCCATCTGAGGAGCCATTTTTGGGCTATCCTCGGAGAACAAGTCCATGTCCTCCATGAAAGTCTAGAAAAGCTCCCTCGGCATTTTGTCCTTCAGAATCTTGGTATCCTAAAGGGCCTTCTTCCGGGCATGCTCCACCACCCACTGAGCAGGTGCTTACTTCTCTGCAAAATCACGTCGAAGTTCCATTAGCACGTTATCCCTTAGCCATTCATCTATAAGGTCTAAAATGCCAAAAATTCCCAAACTCATAGAAGACTGGCTAAGGGACAAACCTGGTGGCAGCTCGACGTTGTCTCCCTCAGAGTCACTGACCTCGAGGACCTCGGCAGGGACATGCTTACCTTTCCTTTTTCAGCGCTTCTCAAGCTCCTCGGCCTAAAGTCCCCCAACTGAGGTCCCCAAGATCTCTTCCGTAGTATTGGGACATAGGGGAGTTGAATAGATGGCCGACTCCGAATGAGGGTCGGCACGAACAAAAGTTTGATCCTACACCTCCACATCGCCTTCGAGCGGAGAAGGAAGGGAGTCCTCCTTGACTTTCTTTGAGTTCAGAGCCGAAGATGATCCCCCAGGCACCTTCTTCCTTTTCAACACCAACTTTTTTATCTGTTGTTCCCCCTTCTCTGCCTGACTGAGGAAGAAAAACTTGTAAAATGCAACAGACTTGTCACCCATCTCTACAAAAGGAAGAACATCAGTGTAAGTATAGAAGGAGATATATGAAAAAATCTAGAAAGAAACTTACTCTCTTCAAGATCTGGATACGTGAGTTTGCGTCGAAGAAGCATTACCAGCCATGCTTTCTTCTCGTCAAAAGGAGGCTTCGGCATGTTCAAGTCAGTAATGTGTTCCTTGATCACCCCTAGCTCCCAAAGGACCTTTACAGTCATCAAATTCCATCTAATGGGAAAAGGGTATAAGGAACGCGGAGGGACCTCAGGATCCCAGTCCGCGACAGCTCGAATACGGCTATCGAACTCCTCAAATTAGGCTTCTAACTCTAAGGTTAGTAGCTTCTAGGGATCAACTACATCAATATCCAAAGTCTGCGAAGCACATTTGGTCAGCACATGCTTCCACTGCTCATGGACCTTCAGAAAGAAGAACTTCTTCTGCCACCCTTACCAGCAATCCTTCATTCCGAAGGTGAACCTGTATTTCCTGCTCCTAGATCCCTGAGGAAGCAAGAAGTAGAACCCACCCTTCGGATGGGGTGGAGTTTGTAGTATTGCATGAAGAAGATGAAGTGGGGCTCTATCTTAAAGACCCTACATATGCAAAGAAAGACATTGAAATAAGAATAGGAGTTCAGAGGTAGTTGGTTCACAGCTATGCCATGGAATTGACAAAAGTCGCAAACCATCTTCGGTAGAGGATATCGAAGTCCGGCCTTCAGCTTGGCTCGAAAGAAGGTAACCTCATTTGAATAAGGCATATAACTAGGCATACCTGGACTAGGTAGCCTAGTGACAGCATAAGAAGGAAGGAAGAATATGGCTGACCACTTTTGAACTTTCTTTGAAGTGGCACAACTTGGATGAGAGTTGAGGGGAAGCCAGCTCTCAGGAATGGGATTAGTCTTACCTTAGGGAGCAGACATGTTTGGAAAGAAAAATTCTAACCTTGAGGAGGTGAAAGAAAAAGAATGGGGAAGACACACAAAAAATACCAAAGAATGACTTCAGAAAAGAGACCCACCTAGCTCGGAACAAGGTATGAACTTCGAAAGACCACCGCAAGTGTCGCCAGAAATCACTCCGCCACTAGCACCGCCTCCGAATAAAGAGAAAAAGATAGCAAAAGAACAGAAGTGTGGAAAAAACTAAGGAGAAAGGGTTTATATAGGCCGAAAAACTCAGGCGAAGTGTCGCCATAATTATCCCTCGAGGGTGAAAAGACGCGATTGACGTAACGGATGCGACTATTCGCCAGTCACCATGTGACATGTGTCACCCGATGGAGGAAACGAGGGCACGCCTCCTGACAGCTAGCAGACCTATGCAAGCTTAGCCCGAATGACACGTCTATTCGATCAAGAAGATGTGGCGATTCACTGAGGTAACAAAAAAATTAGAAAGGGAATATGCACTTCGGTCTGAAGTAACAACTTCGGGAAAATCAAAAGCTCGGCAAAAAATGAAGAGGTATCGCTTGAATGATGACGGGACTACCTCAGCATGAAGAGACATCTTAAACCAAAGAGGTGCCCTCTTCCAAAGAAATTAACCTTAGTCAAAAGTCCAGTCATACTAGTTGAGATGGCTGTCACCTCCAAAGAGTTCCGCAATATGCTTGTAAAAGCTCAAGCACCGAAGATATAACTTTGGCTTCCCGAAGGGGGCATGTGATAGCCAAAGGGCTATTGCCCTTGGAGATTTCCCAAATTGGCTTGGTGAGTACCACCCTCGGGGAACACACGTGACCAACCTTAGGAAAAAGGGTAGCCCCCACCATCCTCGGTGTGAACACCACCCTACAATCGAAGGGCCAATGTCTTCGAGATCTGATCACCTAGGCAAAGACCACCTTTGGTCAAGACCTAGCCCCGACCTCAACTACCCTCGGTAAGTGATTAGACCAACCTCGGAAAGGGCATGCACAACCACCCTTGGATGGGCGAGCCCACAAACTTCGAGAACGTATATCCAAATCCTCGGCAAAGGAGAACATCTCCTAAAGGTGCCCCATTTTGTCGAAGGACCGTACCTAACAACACTCAGTGGAATTGTTGGGCCGAAGGAGATCTCCAACCGTGAAGGAGTTCCATACTCCAAAGGGTTCTAGCTCCCCGAAGAGGTCTTGTGGAGACCGAAAAAAATAGTTAAGGAGCCTCTGACACAAAGACCTCACACACACCCTTGACCTCTGGCCAGAACGGCCAACGGCTAGCTGGAGATACCTATCGCTAAAGGTATGAACCACATCTGACCATATGCGTGTCATGATCTGAGTGGGCTGTGTCAAACAGCCTCCTCCCTACGCCCTCCTATAAAAACTTGGGAATGGCCTTGGTAAGGGGACACAGAACTCTCTTTAATCTTTGCTCTCCACTCTCTGCTCCTTACTCCCCAAATACTAACTTGGGCGTCGGAGGCTCCTCCCCCAGAAACACATTCCCGGGAGCTCCTAACCCTTGTTCTTCTGAGTGTTTTAGGCACCCTCATACCGAAAGTCTCTCCTTTAGGCTAGCATGTCATATGACAAGGATGTCATTGGGCATCATAAAGGACCATGTACAGGAAACACAACTACAAACATGGTCATGTAACAAACCATGTTTTGAAGTATAGAGCCCAAAAATTTTAAAAACAGAAAAATAACATAAATAGTAGCATGGGCATACATTAGACCATGTTAAATAAACACAATTAACAACACAGTCATGTCTACGACCATGTTTGTGCTTTGGAATGCAAAAATTCTTGAAGACAAAGATGAAACACGTTTTCAAACATATGAGTTACTATGACCATGCAATATAATTACATTTTAAAACATGGGCATGTATGTGCATGTGTTTAAATTTTGCAATTTTATGTTTTTAAAAAACATAGGTAAGAATATGGTCATGTACAAAACCATGTAAGGTAACATGCTTTGTAACATGATTGGAACACAAACTATGTTTGGCTCCTGTAGCTCAAATAAAAATTCTCATGAAAAATCAATTTTAATAAATCAAACATGCTCGAGTGTAAGATCCTATTAAGCAACACAATTATGAACATGGGCTCGTTTAAGGGCGTGTTTAACTCTTGGACTTTGAAAAAATTTGCAAACTCACCCGAAATTGCACTCAACCTTTTTCTCTCACTTTGAGCAAAAAATTCTTCCTAAAATACTCTAGATTCCTGTATCAACAACACATATTAAAAGATAACAGGACAACCAAAAGTTAATTAAACTATTTTAACATAAAATAAAATAAACAAAAACAAATGAAATGGAAAAGCACTTGGGTTGCCTCATAAGAAGCATTTGGTTTAATGTCATCGGCCTAACATTTCCTTATTTTTTCAAGGAAGTTCTTCCTTCCTCTCCAACAACTTCACTTCAGCATGAACATCTACCTTATGATGGAAAGATGGATTGTAAAATCCTCTTGGATTCAACTCGGTGTTCACTAGTGAAGATCCTTATAGTTTCTTGGATAGCATGTTAGAAAGTTGAGCCATCCGGGGCTCAAAATTTTGCAACCTGCTTCATAATAACACCAATTCTCCTGCAGGAAAGAACAAGAAATAAGCAAACTAAAAATAAACTAAAAATTCAAAGAAGAATATGGCAATGAAATAATCGGTTAGATTAATAAAGATAAATTTTTCAAGTAACAAACTCAACCAATTTTCCCTGGCAATGGTGCAAAAAACTTGGTGTGGTCACTATTCACAACAAACCTTTTCCATTACACTAATGAATATTATGGGTGTGCCAAAGCTTTGTATACTCTTAAATATGTGAAATCACAAGAATGTTCAGCTACCATCAAAATATAGCAGTAGCGAGTACCAAAATTGTTTTTCCCAAGGAACTTTGGTTGTCAACCTTACTCCACTTCTATCTATTATCTAATCATCAATTAAAAGAGTTTATTTAACCAACTACTATGAATTACTAAACTCAACTAATGCAAAAAAATAAAGTACTAACTATTAACCAATACCAGAAAAAAACTACGATAATCAACAATAAGAAACCTCATACTTAGAATCGAATCCCTTTGGAAATTCCTTGTGTTGCTTTTTCTTTGGTTTAACAAGATTGTGATTTACTTGGACCATAGAGCACTACCAAAGGTAGATTACCTCCTTATTATTCCCCTAATACTAACCATATTCTTAAGTCATCAATAAGGTGTCTAGGCTTACTGTGCTTCCTAAGAATGTATTATAAGTCCTATGACCCACCACTAGGTTTCATCCTTGTCTGGAGGTATTATGTCACACCTATTACTCCTGATTATGATAATAGCCCTTTTATCTAATGGTGATGCATAATAAATATATTGGATACTACCTGATGCATGTTCATCATCCCACATTAATAGGCCAACTACTATTAATCAACACAACAAAGAACATTGGATAAATCGCAAGACAAACACATAATCATATTAAACTAAAAAGAAATCAAAATTAAAAAATCATTCTAGGGTTCATCTACTCTAAGCATGAGTGAAAAAGTTTAGCTCATAATGCCATAAACTAAACATAATAGGATCAAAATAAAACTAAGAACAAAATTATCCATGGCTGAATTTCTTCTTATCTAAGAATTCTTCAATATGGTGCTCATAAAATGGGCGAATCATTATAACTGGCTCTGACAATGTTCCTCCATCAAAAAAAAATTTTTTCTATGTATTTTAACCTGCCTCCTTTGCCTTCCTTTTTTTCTAAAATAGCCTAAGAAATCCAAGAATGTAGCTCATCTGGAACATAAAATTTTGCCAAATTAAACACGGTTTGAAACATGGGCAAGTAACTCATACACAGGCATGTAATAGGGCATGTAAGGCACTACATGGGCTTGTAGTAAGGTGTGTTTGCTCCAAAATTTTTACAAAACTTACATTTTAGCTCCAAAACTTTCCAAAAATGCTTCCTAACTTAAATGAAGCTGAAATATAACTTGAAAATCAAATAAGAGCACATTACGCACCATATTCTATCTTAAACTTATCAAAAGACAAGCAAATGGAAGGGAAAATATTAAAAAAAACATAACTAAATATGAGCACATCATGTAATTGTACAAGTTGTTGGACACAAAGAAATTGGTAAAAATTTCTAATTGGTTTATGATACGAACCCTGTTAGTATAAAGACTAAGAAACATGCCCAAGATGTTAAAAAGTTCCACAAACAACACCCAGAGACTGGATTAAAGACCCTCACTACTAATCAACTAGTGATTAGAAACAAGAAGTATAAAAAACACCAAAGAACACAAGCTTACTTATGCACCAAGGTAGTCTGCCAAAAACCAAAGAGAATGCATCTCAAAGAGCAATATTATTGACGATAAAAATTGTGTTTTACAACCATAAAGTAACCCTTTTTATAGGCCAAAACTAGGGTAAAAACTAAGCCAAATTTAGCTGGAAAACCTAATTGCAAAAGACATAAGAAATCATAGTGAAACTAGGACTCAAACACATGCTTTCCTCTTGTTTTATGTATGCAGTGTAAGCCATGTATCTCATGTGACTAAAATGAATTCAATAATCCTAATAGCATCCTAACTATTATAATTAAATAGAAAATTAAAGGAAATTATGCAGGTACACAAGGTTAGCCCTAAAAACCCCTAAGTAGGCTTCTCGGGTGTGCCATAGGCTCTTTTAAGGTTCTTGCTTGTGCCTTCAAGTTCTAGCTAATATTTTTAAGTTCCATTGGCTTGATACTTTCCTTTAGGTGTTTAGAAGAGGTATTGACACTTCAGGGCTCAAAGATTTGGGCTTTAGAAGAAAATGGCTCGTGAGACACTTCTAGAGGGCTCCAAGGGTGCACTTTGAAGGGTGTCCTTGGTGTCCTTATTGCTTTGCTTGTCTAGGCACTTTAGAAGTGAGAACTAAGCTTGGCTGTCCTATCCATATGCTCCCTTAAGTGTTATAGTAGCTTCATGTAAAGATCCAACTCTATCTTTTATAAAGTAGCTTATGATAAAGGCTTGAAGTGCACTAATAAGCTCCTTAGTCCTCTTCCTTTTCATAGGACCACTAGTTATCTTCAAGGGATCCTTACTTTTAGTGGGTGTGCCTTCCAAGATCACATCAACTTCCCCCTCCTTAGAAGTAGTCATCCATGAATCTACATGTTTAAACAAAGACAAATCAACAACATTGAAAGTGGACTCACATTATACTCACTTGGCAAGTCTAGCAAGTATGCATTGCCACTAATCCTCTTGATAATTTTGAATGGACCATCTCCTCCTGGGTGAAGCTTAGTTTGTCTTGCAGCTAGAAATCTTTCCTTTCTCATGTGTAACCACACCTAATCTATAGGTTCAAAGACAACTCACCTTTGGCCTTGGTGGGTTTTCTCAGCAACTTCTTGATTTTTTAGCTCAATTTGTTGCTTAACCTTTTCATGCAACTTCTTGAAACTCTCAGCTCTTTTCCTGCCATCCAAACTAGAAGCCTCATGTATAGGTAGAGGTAAAAGATCCAATGGAGTTATAGGATTAACATCATACACAATCTCTAAAGGTTAATAACCAGTGGTAGTATGCATAGTCCTATTGTAAGCAAACTCCACATGAGGCAAACAATCTTCCCAAGATTTCAAATTCTTACCAATGATAGCTCTAAGCATAGACCCTAAGGTCCTATTTGTTACTTTATTTTGCCCATCCATTTATGGGTGACAAAAAGTAGAAAACAAAAGCTTAGTGCCAAGCTTTCCCCTCAAAGTCCTCCAAAAATGGCTTAGGAACTTAAAGTCCTTATCAGAGACTATGGCCTTTGGAACTCAATGAAGTCTAACAACTTCCCTAAAAAACAACTCAGCCACATGTATAGCATCATCTATTTTATTGCATGGAATAAAGTGAGTCATCTTAGAAAACCTATCAACTACAATATAGATAGAATCTCAGTTTCCTTTAGTCCAAGGTAATCCAACTATGAAATCCATTAAAACATCAACTCATGGATGAGTAGGCATAGGAAGTGGTGTATATAATCCTTGTGAAGTGTGAGTGGATTTAGCGTTCCTACATGCTGTGCATTGTTCACAAACCTTCCTTACATCCTTTTCCAGTTAGGCTAATGATAGTGCTCCTTCAAGGTATACAAGGTCTTGGTTTGTCCAAAGTATCCCATTAGTCCTCCACAATCAGCTTTTTTATGAGTAGTTCCCTCAATAAAGTCTTGGGATTACACAACTTGTTTTCTTTGAAAAGAAACCCATTAACTTAATACAACTTCTCAAAAGAAAACTTAGAACACTTAGCATAAATCTGACTAAAATCATGATGAAAGTATGTAAATCCTTTAAATACCCAAAACCCAACACTTTAGCATCCAAAACAAAAAGCAAAGCATACTGATAGCCAAAGGGCTTCCGCCTCTCCCAGTACGTACTTCCCGTCGAAGTGGTGTTCGGAAAGCTTGGTGTAGCCTAAAAAGAAGCACCGTTATTGACCTCAGAAGGTGCGAAGTCGAGCACCACGAAGTCATGACTTCGGCTAATATGCCAGGAAATCTAAAGGTGTTGCCGGCTTCCTCGGGGGACCAGGCGGATCGTCTTCTAGACAGAAGCCTAGCCCCTACAAGCAGGAGAAAATCCTCTGAAGGCAGAACCACCGAACTAAAGGACTCCCCGAACTACGAGCATAACTCCCGAATAAGGGCATCCATACCAAAGGACGACCTCGCCCAGAGGACTTCGGGAGTACATCATGAGCATTTAAGGATCCTCTAACATGTCGCCCACAGACGTTACAGGCCGACCCAAACGGCGGTCTGACACGTCGACGCCGTCCAGGTCCTGTCACGACCTGTCTCGGTTCAAGGCTCAAGGAGCCTACCACCGGCTACTTGTCCCCTACGCCCAGAAACTCAGAAAACATCCGACCGAACACGTGTCGTCATCTGAACGGGCTGGACACTCCTATAAATACCAGGGAACAGACCCTGGCAAAGGGTTGGACACCTGCTCCTTGAAAAAAACATAAACAGGCAAGGCCGCTAAACTTCCTAGTGTTCCCCTCTTTTACCTCTCAGGACACTGACTAGGGCGTCGGATGCTCCTCCCTGGAAAAATACCCCGGGGACACCCCGGGGACCTCCTAACCCTCCTTTCTAAGCATTTTCAGGCACACTCCCCTGGAAATTTGAGCTCCAGACGTTCTCCTCCTCAGGAAGTCCCTCCCGGAGTCACAATGTCTCCCGATGAAGATGCCGCCGGGCATCATTTGGCGCCGTCTATGGGAAACTACTCTGAGGTCGCCGTTGTTGAAACTCGGCGTTCGAAGGACAAGGGACTCCTGAGGTCCCCGTCCGCGACTGAAGCTCAACTGGCTACTAAGCAGACCTTTCCAGGGACTTCAGCGCCTGAGGAAGAGTGCCCTCTAGTCATTACTATGAGCTTTCTACGTGACTTTCAGCGTTCTGTCATGGCTGAAATGACACAGCAGATAGACCGAAGGTGGCCACAGCAAACTTAGGCCCAAAGGCCTCCCTCACCAGCACGCCCTCGGGAGAGAAGCCCCAAATCAACCCATCGTAGTTCGGGAAACGGAGACCTACGTGAGAAGTCTTCAACGGAAAACATACCCCTCGGGGTATGGCTTGCGGGACAAAGAAGGTCTGAACAACCCAAAGTCCCACATCGAAGAAGTTTGTTGCCCGAGGCGAAGTCCCTGTCCCCCCGACGCCGAACTCACTCCTCGAAGAGGCGCCGACCATCTCCCTTCCCAGAGGAAGAACCTAGTGCCACGATCCTTATGGAGAGGATACTAGCGAGACTAGACAGGGTGGAAAAACAGGTAGCCCGCAAGCCCGTCTGGGCCAGGCTGTCAGGAACCTTTTGTGGGGATGAGTCCCCGTTCACCCAACCTATAGTCGAGGCAGCCATGCCAAGCGACTTCAGAGTACCTCGGTTGGAGATTTATGATGGCCGCACTGATCCACAGGCCCATCTGACAAAGTACAGGCACAACATGATGATGCATGGGGCCGACGACGCTACCTTGTGCAAATGTTTCGAGGTCACTCTCACAGGACTAGCAACTGCATGGTATAATTCATTGGCTCCAGGAACCATCACGGAGTTCCAGGAGTTATCTACGGCCTTCACACAACAATTCATTGGAAGTCGACCGACGGCGAAGATGCCCGTCCAGATGTTCGACATAGCGCAAAGAAGTGGAGAAACCATCCGCGACTATGTCGAAATGTTTAACAGAGAAGCTTTGAGTGTCCCAGACTTTCGGCCCGAAATACGCATCCTCGCGATGACACGGGGCCTTTGGAGGGATTCACAGCTATTTTACGAATTCTCCAAAGACCCTTCGGCGGACACGCTTGGCGAATTTTACCGAAGGGCCGAACAACACATGACCGCCGAAGAGCTGAGAATGGGCGGACCGAAGTCCGATCACACTCGAGCCGAAGGGTCCAACCAGCAAACCCGATATCCAGCCGAACAGGCGGGCCGACCTCGGAGAATACGGGGAATGAAACCCCCAATTTTCATGCCCCTGAACACCACAAGAACCAACATCCTCATGACAATGCAAAGGCAGGGGACACAGATTCAGCGGCCAAGGGCCATGACCGCTGATAACAAGAGGAACGTAAAGAAGTTCTGCCAGTTTCACCGCGACCACGGCCACGACACCGAAGACTGCTTCCAACTGAAGAAGTACATAGAGTCACTAATCAAACTAGGACAACTTCGGCGTTATCTGCGAATGCCTTCCCCGAAAGGGAGAAGAGAAGAAGAAGGAAAGGCAGATGACAAGGATTACGGCTCCGACAGAAGGAGGAACCGAAGTCCGAAGAGGCGTCGTCCACCTCCGGCAGGGATAATACAAACAATCACGACGGGACTTCCATCCTTGGAAAGGAAGAGGAAGGCTAGAGAAATAGCAGCCATGGAATATCAGAGTCCAACGAAGAAGCTGGCCCGGAAGGATGGTTCCGCTGTCATATTTCCCCATGATGACCCGCTGTTGGTCATGGCCAGGATAGGAAACTGGGACGTAAAGAGAGTGCTGCTTGACGATGGATCAAATGCCGACATCCTGTTTTCGCATTTGCTGCCGAGCCTGGGCATATCCAGCAGCGACCTTAAGCCTGTCACCTCACCTACCTTCGGAATGGGACCATCCTAGCTACCCATCCTCGGATGGATCGATCTTCCCCTAATGATGAAAGGGACTTCAGCAGACGGCACTGTTGAGTTATTTGCCTCCACAATGACAAGGTTCATTGTCATGGATGTGCCTTCGTCATACAACGCCATCCTTGGAAGACAGACACAGGGAAATCTGCACATTCGCCCTGATGTGAAATACTTAACTGTCACTTTCGCCACCAAGGATGGAGACGCGGAAATCTTCATCGATCAGAGCGAAGTAAGGAAGGTGTTCGTCAAGGCACGAAAAGCTCCAGCAAGTAACTTCGCACAAATGATGGAGGCAAAGACGCCAAAGAAGGGCGAAACAGAGGATCCCGCGAAGGCGGAAATAGAAGAAGTGGAACTTGTCCTAGGCCAAAATACCCGAATAGGGAAAAACTTGGCCGAAGGTGACAAGAAAAAACTTGTATCTTTTCTGCTGACCAATAAAGATCTATTTGCCTACTCACCGAAAGATATGCCAGGGGTAAACCGTGGCGTAATACAGCAAAGCCTTAAAGTAAGTCTGGAGGCAAAACCTGTCCGGCAAAAGAAACAGAGCATCTCGGTCCATAAAAGTAACTTTGTCAAAACCGAAGTGTTGCGCTTGTTAGATGCTGGTGTCGTCAGGGAGGTCAAATTGTCACAGGCCTTCAACCTTAATCCCATCTTAGTCATATGGGACCCCAGGAACCTTACACTTATTTAGTGTTAGGCCTATGTAAATTTGTCCTTAGTGGGCCTGCTAATTGATTAAATCCTTAATGTCATACCGTGTTATACTATGCCTTATTATGGCTGTAGGTCAATGACCATAAAAAAAAAATAATATATAATCGATGCAGCTGGCCAGCACTTCAAATATGCATTTATATAAAACATACTATTATGCATCGTGTGTCCATACAAGCTACTAGGGAACATAACCACTAGTTCCATAGCATTTACCAGAGGCATAACTTCTGCACACTTATATGTACATCATACACAAAATTGTTATACATGTGCTACACACTGAGAATCTGGGAATCCGATCCCACCTGAGTTACACTGCCAAAAGGGGTCACTACAGTGTTCAGGTATTCCCTGTTCCTTGCCTCTGTACAATAAAGGCTAGTAAATTAGTATTGCAGTAGTTAGGGACCTGCAAGAAGAAAACTTATCCACAATGTACAATATTAATTAACTTTTGCACACCTGGTATCAAAATACTAACAACCAGTTTCTTTATTGGTTATTAGCCCCAGGTCCACCAGTATCTGCACACAAAATATGTAAGGGATGTGAGAACCAAAAGTTCTCAGTAAGGGTTATAACCTGCAAGAAAATCAACAACATAGGACCGTGCATATTATCCATAAGGATGTCGATATATGCATAGTGCACTTGAGCTCAAGTCATAGTGCTAGGAACTCGTATTATTGGCCAATAATTATGGGAGTAGCTAGTTCCCACAATTCCTTTACTCATTTGTCCTCCAATTGACAAGTCCAACTTGTCCATACAAATACTGCTTTGAAAGCTTCTTAGTATTTGCTAATATCCCTTATTTTATGTACAGGAGTGAACTATTTGCTTATTTAGTGCATGTGTTAGTGCTACCTTTATCAGGTTTCGTGAGTGGTTAAGGACACCTCCCCTTCTTAGGTCCATCCAGGTCTTAGCCCATCATTGTGACCTTAGGTATCATAGGTTCCTAACCCGTCATACTCACCGTAAATTAGACCATATCAAGGTCCATTTTGCCTATAGATATAAGTTTACAAATATGCACTTACACACTTCATATGCACTTCATAGTTTGGCTTCTTACCAAACCCAATCATATAAGCTTCTCAAATAGCCATCAATACTCAAATCATATGCTTGTTAAATTTATCCATAATTCGGCCTCTTGATATACAAGTATCATAGCCAAATTTATATAACATATAAGCATACAAATTAAATAACCCTTACCTTAGATAACTTAGTTTGCAAGCTTCAAGCACTTAGCCTTTTTGTCTCGGTTTCAACCCAAACTTGGGTTATCTTTTAGTAGTTTATTCCCAGCACCTAAATTGATCATTTTAAGCACAATTTATCAATTTTAACACTTGGAAACAGTCCCTGAAACAACCACTAACGGTCCAGAATTTTCTGTCTCCGGTTTGCCTATCTTGTGGTTCTTTACACTTTTAATAGTATAAATGCAGCCTAAATCTTGCTCTCTTATTTTTTATGCCTTGTATACTAGTGTATAAGAAAGATTATCACCACCAAAAGCCACCAAAATTACTGTAATAATACAGTTTATTCTTGGAAGTAACTATAATTTCAGCAACCCCAAAACTTCACCTTAATGCACATTCGTGGCATTCATGGGTAATTCACTTTCAAATAAATGCTCTCTTGCTTCTTAGCTTTTAAATACTAATTCATAAGCAATATAACATCATCTAGAATTAATTTAAACCATTAAAACCAGCAGCTCCCAGCTGGAACAAAGTTAATACGACAAACTCTTAACTAATGCACCTTAAATGCATAACATGGTTTCTATGTGTATTTCATTGCCCAGCGCCTATTCTCCCACTTCCTGGCCTTCAAATACCAGTTCATAAGTAAGAAAACAACCTTATTGAGCTACCAAAACCCCTGGAACATGAAATTATAGCTGGTTATAAAAGAATTAAACCATACTTAGTTCAACATTCACGGTTTCGGCTACACCGAAATTCCAGCCTTAGTTCTTTTTGGGTTTTAGCTCTTTGGCATCTCAAATTACTTCTTAAAGCTAGGAAACATATCAAACAACAATCCCAGCCATGATTTATTCCATAAAAATCGCATGAATAGTGCCAGAAATTCAAAGATGATGAAAACTACACCATAGGAGCAAAATTAACCATGGGTAAGCTCATAAACACCTTTAAACATGTTGAGCATCTTTAATTTCTCTTAAAAACCAAGTCTAACATTAATTTCCAGAATTTACAGAGCTAAACTGTAGCTCAAAAATAGGGGAAATAATAAAACCAAACTTACTCAAACAAGAAGCAAGAAATCCTAGCTTAGGATAGCACAAAACTTGATTTCCCTTCAAAATCTTGCTTAGTTGTGCTTGGATTTGATGGATTGGAGCTTAGATATGGTTTAGCTATGGTGTTTGGATAGTAAGAGAGGTTTTGGTGGTCTGGAGACGAAGGTGGAAGAAGATGGCCTAGCAATTAATGGGAAGTCAACTTATGTAGGCTTTAATTGCACATGCCACGCACATGGTGCTGTCTTTGTACTCTCCAGGAAATTTCGGTTTATTCGTAACACTCTGAGAACTTGAGGACCAAAATTGGTATTACGCCGCGCCTGGTTCCTTCACAGATATAAATACGCGGCCAGTCCCAGCCTTTCAGTTATATTCAATTTTGACCCTACCTTTCTCAGGAGTACACATAAACCACTTATAGACATTTTAGTCAATTCACAAATTCACGATGATAGAGCGAGAATCACGAAAAATCGTGATACCTCAAATTTAATATTTTCTTATGCTCTATTCAACCGTGCAATAAAAATGGGTCATTATGTAAAATGACCAAATAGCCCTTTTTGGCCCGGCTTGCTTAAATGATCAATTTTATTCATTTTTAACTACTGGACCCCAAATTACCGAGACTTAGCTTGCAAATAAATTATCTAAGGTATAACTTATTAAATTAACTAATTACCTGGCTAATTAGACTTATAGCTTCGAGGGCCGTCACACAAATACCCCGAATGGTTAAGCAACGTGGTAATTGCCACAAAAGAAGGAAGCAGTAAGCTTCGAATGTGCATCGACTTCAGGAACTTGAACGATGCTTGCCCTAAAGACTCATACCCTCTTCCACCAATAGACCAATTGGTAGACTCAACTGCCAAATACGGGCGCCTAAGTTTCCTAAACGCCTTCAGTGGGTATCATCAAATAAGGATGGACCCCGAAGATGAGGAGAAAACCTCCTTCATCACCGAGGGGGGAACATACTGTTATGTCAGGATGCCCTTTGGCCTAAAAAATGCAGGAGCCACCTACCAGAGGTTGATGAGCAAGGTCTTTAGTGATCAAAGAGGGAGAAATATGGAAGTCTATGTCGACGACATGAGAGTTAAGAGCAAGCTGCCTAGTGACCATGTCACGGATCTAAAGGAAACTTTCCACCAGCTTAGAACCTTCAGGATCCGCCTTAATCCCGAAAATGTTCATGAGGAAAGTTGATCATTCGGGAAGGCTTTCCAAGTGGTGTATAGAGCTTGGCGAACACGACATCACGTATGAACCCCGGAAAGCTATAAAAGCTCAAGCTTTGGCAGACTTCATCGCCGAAGTACCAAACACCGAGGAGGGACATTCGGATCCGGGCGAAGGTGAGCCAGAATGGACGTTATATGTTGACGGGGCCTCAGGATCCGAACACCAGGGAGCTGGAGTGATTATCAGAGGCCCCGAAGGCCTAGAAGTAATGAAGGCCATCAAGTTCAGTTTCAACGCCACCAACAATATGGCCGAGTATGAGGCCCTCATAGCAGGATTACGCCTGGCCAGAAAAATTGGCGTGAGAAACTTGAAAGCCCATAGTGATTCCCAGCTGGTGGTCCGGCAAATGGCAGGGGACTATGGCGCGAAAGACCCGACCTTGGCGAAATACCATGAGTTGGTAACAAAGCTCATTCGGGAGTTCGACATCGTCATGAAAATCGAGAACGTACCCCGACGAGAAAATGCTGAGGCAGACTGTTTGGCGAAATCCAAAACTTGCACCGAAGGTGCTAAGCCACCCCAGCATCGCGGTGTTAAGCATAGCGACCTCGGGGAAAGGATGGAAAGAACCAATCAAAACGTATCTCGCAACCAACACACTCCCCGAAGACCCCAGCGAAGCCGCAAAAGTGCGAAGGCGCTCCGGACGTTTCTTCTTAATTGGAGAAGAACTATATCGGCAAGGATATGCAAATCCACTACAGAGGTGTGTTAGTGAAGAGGATACTGAAATGATCCTCGAAGAAGTTCACGAAGGTGCCTGTGGTTCGCACATCGGAACCGACGCCCTGGCAGCAGTGATACTTCGCCAAGGATACTTCTGGCCTACCCTGAGAAAGGACGCCAAGCAGTTCGTCCGGAAATGTGGTAGTTGCCAGAGACATGCGAACATCCAAAGAACACCCTCGGAGTTCGTGACTTCGGCAGACTATCCTTGGCCCTTCGCAGTTTGGGGCATAGATCTCATTGGGCCACTCCCAACGGCGCCTGGAGGCGTAAAGTTCTGCGTAGTAGCAGTAGACTATTTCTCTAAGTGGGTCGAGGCAGAACCTCTGACAACTATCTCGGCAAAAGAAGTGCAGAAGTTCGTATGGAAAAACATCGTATGCAGATTTGGCATACCGAGGGTACTCGTAGCGGACAATGGATCCCAGTTCATAGACAAAGGATTCCAAGAGTTCATTAGCGACCTCGGGACAAAAATGCACTTCGCCCCAGTAGCTCACCCCCAAAGTAATGGGCAGGTAGAAGTATCTAACAGGACCATAAAAGATGGTCTGAAAAAGAGACTGAGGGAAGCAAAAGGAAAGTGGCCAGGAGAACTCCAAAGCGTGTTATGGAGTTACCGAACAACACCCCGAAGAGCCACAGGGGAAACGCCCTTTTCACTCGTCTTCGGTACAGAGGCCATCATCCCTGTCGAAGTAGTACAACCGTCAATACGAGTCCAAGTGTTCGATGAAAAAGGAAATGGCCTCGGCCTGAGAACCAAGCTCGACCTCGTCAGCGAACACAGAGAAGTAGCCGAGCTGAGAAGAAAAGCTTTCCAGCAAAGAGTGGCAGCAGCCATAAACCTACGCGCCAGGCCAAAAGGAATAAAGCTGGGAGACCTCGTTCTCCGAAAGGCTGAATTCGTACCTCGAAAGCCGTCCCACGGGGTACTGCGCGCAAATTGGGAAGGACCCTACCTGGTACTTGCCGAAGTACGAAAAGGAGTTTATAAGCTCGGCAATGCCGAAGGCATAAAATTAAAAAATACTTGGCACTCAGTGGCCTTGAAAAAATTCTATGCCTAAAAAGTTCGGTGGGAAAGTTGTATTCCACAGGTCGGAAAAATTTGTCTAAGTAAAAAGTTCTGAAGAAGTACAAAACAACAGTCTCACGAAAGCAATCACCGAGGAAAGCAAAAGTAAGTTTTTCCAAAGTCTCTTGAGCGAATATGTTCGGGACAAAGGAAAGCAAGAGTATGGTTTTCCGAAGTCTATTGAGCGAATATGTTCGGGACGAAGGAAAGCAAGAGTATGGTTTTTCGAAGTCTCTTAAGCGAATATGTTCGGGACAAAGGAAAGCAAGGGTATGGTTCTCCGAAGTCTCTTGAGCGATTATGTTCGGGACAAAGGAAAGCAAGAGTATGGTTTTCCGAAGTCTCTCGAGCGAATTATGTTCGGGACAGAGGGAAACAAAAGAATCTGGCAAAAAATACTTAGCCAAAGTTGTATCTATTAAGCCAAAGAGTGCTTACAGAGAAGAAAGTTGCTAAAAGACTACAAGAAAGAAGAAGAAAATGAAGATAAAGGGCCCTAGCACAAACTAAGGAACCTCGGCGTCTTGAGAACTGCCAGCCTCTGTGCTTTTGTCAGTAGCCTTCGACGCCGGGAGACAAGGAGGCAGTTTCAAGTGCTCGATCTTGGACCCAGTCCACCGAGGCTCCTTGGGGATGTTCATGCCTTCCAGGAAGGAGAGGTCAAAATCTGGGAACTTCTGCAGAATTTGGTGCCGGACAAGGCAGAAGCCGTCTTGAAAGCCCAACTTTGTCATATCATCGAACTCCGGCTTCTTGACCGCCAAATCCGCGTAGTCCTTCTCCAGATCCGCGTAATCCTTCGCCAGATCCTTGAGCTTTCTCCTCAATCCCCTCATCTTCTTCTTCTCTTCTGAAGGCTTCTTTAGAGATGCGACCTCGGCTTCGAGCTGGGCCTTTTCCTCGAGCATCTTCGCAAGGATTGCGTCACTTTCTGACTTATCCTTTTGAATCGCTTCAACGGTCGAGGTCAGCTCCGCCACTCGAGAACCGATGTCGGAAAGTTTCTGGGAGGTGTCTTTCTGAAGTTCCTCTTTCTCTTTTCTGAGCCCCTCCTGAAGTTCAGCAACCTCCTTCTCCGCAGACTGCTTCAGCTGAGCATTTTTGGCTTCCAGCGCCGAACACTGGGCCTTCGACTTAGTGTAAGCGTCCCAGAGTGACGCCCTCCTTTCTGATTCCCGAGCCACCCGAACTCGGAGGAACCCAACATACCCCATCAGCTGCAAAAAAGCAAACAAAGGGAAAATGATGCTAAGTTAAAAAGCAAAGGTGAAATTGGCACTGAGAAAACAGTGAAGCGTACCTGGGTGGCATGTTCAGTGAGTTTAGCGGCCAAAGAGTTGTCACCTGGGTAAGCGGCGGCAAGGGCCTTGTAAGAGGCCTCGGTAAGCACCCCTTTGCACATCTGCCTGGCCATCTCAGGACAGTCCTCGGAGTACATATCCATGTCCTCCGTGAACGTCCAGAATGGCTCCTTCGGAACTTTCCCTGCTGGGACTTTGGCATCATATTCATGTCGAAGGGCCCTCTTGCGGGCGTGTTCGGCAACCCAGTCAGGAGCGGCCAGCTCCGCTGCACAACAAGGCAGAAAAATTAGTTAAGGCCAGAAAAGTCTTAAGGATTTGCAAAAAACAAAAGGTTGATTCGACAAAAGTGCAAACCTGCTGGCACCTCGGTAACGTCGTCGTCAAGAATCGACGTCGCCTCAGTAGAGATCCCCTTGCCTTTTATTTGACGCCGCTCCTCGGCAGAAGGGGTCTCCTCCCCATCACCCTCCAGAAGAGCATGCGAAGGCGTGGGGCTTTGTGGAAGGACGTCGGAAGAAGGGACGTCGACAGAAGGAACCTCGGGCAAAGGGGTAACAGGGTCTTCGGGCTCCTCGCCTACCTCCTCCGGAATTTGCGGAAGAGAGGAAGGAGCAGCTTTCTAGAAGGGACGTCGGCAGAAGGAACCTCGGGCAAAGGGGCAGCAGGGTCTTCGGGCTCCTCGCCTACCCTCTCCGGAATTTGCGGAAGAGAGGAAGGAGCAGCTTTCTTTGCCCGTTTGGAAGGAGGGCCGGCCGAAGTCTGCTTCCGCCTCCGAGAGGCGGCCTTCTTTGTCTGTTCGCCCCTCTCAGCCTGCCCGGTAAAAAGAGCCTTGTTGAAGGCAGCCGCGTCGTCGCCCATCTCTGAAAAAAGAAAATGAAGATCAGTGTAAGTCCAAGATGAAGTTATGAAGGGAAAAATGAGAAGGTAACTTACTCTCATAAAAAGACTCATAAGTCTCATTCCCCCGAAGGAGTTTCACGAGCCAGGAGTCCTTCCCCGAAGAAGCCGGTTTCGGCATGTTGAGGTCTGTCTCATGCTCCTTTACCACCTTGAGTTCCCGAAGGACCTCTTCGGTCATGAGCCTCCAGTTGATCGGAAAGGGGTAAAGGGCACGAGGAGAGACCTCGGCAGCCCAGTCAGAGACAGCCCGGATGCGCCTGTCGAAGTCCTCAAAGATAGGTGCTACGTCGGCTTCTAGCGGTATCTTCGGGTCAACAACATCCATCTTGAGCCTCCCCTCGCCTGTTGTAACCGATGCAGCCCTCGCCAATGACAAACGTGCCACGTGTCAGCCATCGCTCCAAAAGGGGGACACGCTTTCTGACACCCCTAAATCCTGGGCGCACCGCTCTAGACTGACACGCCTGGTTACGAGACGTGACGTTGCACAGACCTGCAAAGAGGCAAAAAGTAGGTCACCTCGAAGACACCAAAGGATAGGCTATGGTCGAAGCAGCCTACGCCTTCGGACGAAAGGCCCGTCTTCGGCACAAGTACTACACCTAAGGCCCAAAGAGGCACCCTCCGAAAGCTGACAAACCGAAGTTTCCACTTCGGCTTTTTGAAGGGTGGCCTGTGATAGTCGAAGGGCTTCCGCCTCTCCCAGTACGTACTTCCCGCCAAAGTGGTGTTCGGAAAGCTTGGTGTAGCCCAAAAAGAACCACTGTCATTGACCTCGGAAGGTGCGAAGTCGAGCACCACGAAGTCATGACTTCGGCTAATACGCCAGGAAATCTAAAGGTGTTGCCGGCTTCCTCGGGGGACCAGACGGATCGTCTTCTGGACAGAAGCCTAGCCCCTACAAGCAGGAGAGAATTCTCCAAAGGCAGAACCACTGAACTAAAGGACTCCCCGAACTACGAGCATAACTTCCGAAGAAGGGCATCCATACCAAAGGACGACCTCGCCCAGAGGACTTCGGGAGTACGACATGAGCATTTAAGAAGCCTCTGACATGTCGCCCACAGACGTTACAGGCCGCCCCAAACGGCGGTCTGACACGCCGACGCCGTCCAGGTCCAGTCACGACCTGTCTCGGTTCAAGGCTTAAGGAGCATGCCACCGGTTACTTGTCCCCTACGCCCAGAAACTCAGAAAACATCCGACCGAACACGTGTCGTCATCTGAACGGGCTGGACACTCCTATAAATACCAGGGAACAGACCCTGGCAAGGGGGTTGGACTCCTGCTCCTTGAAAAAAACACAAACAGGCAAGGCCGCTAAACTTCCTAGTGTTCCCCTTTTTTACCTCTCAGGACACTAACTAGGGCGTCGGATGCTCCTCCCCGGAAAAATACCCCGGGGACCTCCTAACCCTCATTTCTAAGCATTTTCAGGCACACTCCCCTGGGAAATTTGAGCGCCAAACGTTCTCCTCCTCAGGAAGTCCCTCTCGGAGTCACAATGTCTCCCGACGAAGATGCCGCCGGGCATCACATACCTCCGAGAAAGTGCAACCGCCACTATGTCATTCTTACCTTACTTGTACTTGATAACATAAGGGAATGACTCAATGCACTCTACCCACCATGCAAGCCTCCTATTTAGCTTACCTTGCCCATTAAGATACTTAGGGGCTTGATGCTCAATTTGGATGACAAACTCCATCGGCCATAAGTAATGTTGCCACATCTCCAAAGCTCTTACCCCAAGCATAAAGCTCCTTGCCATAGGTAGGATAGTTTAGGGTAGCACCATTGAGCTTTACACTAAAGTATGCAATAGGGTCGCCTCCTTACATCAATAAAGCTCCAATCCTATACCTAAAGCATCACATTCAACCTCAAAAGTGTTAGCAAAATTAAGCAAAGATGGAAGTGGTGCAATGCACAACCTTTCCTTCAACAACCTGAAAAATTCTTCTTGAGCTTTCTGCTACCTGAATCCTATGTTCTTCTTGATAACTTTATTTATAGGTGCACCAATGGAGGAAAAATTTCTCACAAACCTCCTATAGAAGCTAGCTAGCCCATGGAATGATCTTACCTCAGTGATGGAAGTTGCGGTTGGCCATTCTTTTATGGCCTTTACCTTTTTCTTGAAATACCTCAATGCCTTGGGAACTTACAACAAAACCAAGGAAAATAACTTTGTCAACACAAAAAGAGAACTTCTTCAAGTTAGCAAACAACTTTTGCTCTCTTAGAGTACTTAGCACTTGTTTTAAGTGTCCAATATGTTCTTCTAGGTCTTTGTTATATACAAAGATGTCATCAAAGTAAACAACAACAAACCTACCAATGGAGTCACACAAGACATGATTCATGAGTCTCATAAAAGTACTCAGAACATTAGTCAATCCAAAAGGCATGATTAACCATTCAAAAAATTCCAAATTCTATTTTAAAAGTGGTTTTTCACTCATCTCTTTCCTCATCTGAATTTGATGGTAACCAATTTTCAAATTAATCTTAGAAAACAAAGTAGAACCATGCAATTCATGAAGCATATCATCACATCTAGGGATAGGGTGCCTATACTTTACAATGATCTTGTTGACAGGCCTAAAATCTATGCACATGTGCGATGAGCCATCCTCGTTTAGAACCAAAAGGATAGGTACAACACAAGAGCTTATGCTCTCTCTCACAAAGCCTTTAGCCAACAACTCCTTTACTTGCCTTTGAATCTCCTTGGTCTCCTCGGGGTTGGTCCTATAGGTTGGCCTATTTGGAATAGGTGCACCCGGGACTAAGTCAATTTAGTGCTCAATGCCCTTTATGGGTGGCAACCCTTTTGGATCCTCAGGGAAAACATCTTTAAAGTCCTTTAATAAAGACAATACAACACTAGGAAGATGTGTTAGATCATTAATAGCAAGCAAAGAATCTTTGTAAAGTAAAAGAAGCGCTTCTTCTTATGCTTGAGTGGCTTTCGTCACATTACTCATCTTTGCTATATGACACTCTTTCTTTGCACTCAACTTCTCATCATTTTTTTTTTCAGGAACTCGCCACTATTTTTCCCCTCATATCCACTATTCTCACATAACCTATCGGTTGTTCTCTTAACTTTCCCTTCACCACTCTTGTTTTCAGCTTTCCCCTCTTTTTGTTTTTTTCTCTCAACCTTACTTTGAAGCTTTCTTTGATCCTATAAGACTTGTTGTGGTGAAAATGGGACAAGCATGATATGGCCACATACTTGGGCTTTGATTCAGCACCTTTTGTAGAATATGTGCTCCTTTTGATTCGTATCCTCTTTGACTTGCACACTTAGAGCTCTCATTGCCACAAAAGCAAAGTCTCCCTCCTCGGGCTTAAGGGTGTTTCATTCTTCACTCTCCAAAGGTGGTGTCCTATACACTTAAAGCACACCATCTCCTTTTCCTTGTAAACATCTTTGGGTGAAGGTATAGACTTGTGTTAAGTAGGCTGAGACAATACTCTTTTGGTGGCCTCCACTTTTGGCTTTGAAACTTCTCTTACATCCTTGGTCCATCCTCCTATCTATATAGAGCTCCCTCCTTGAGACATTTTGGATGCCTTTGATCACTTGATAATCATCTCAACCTTGGTGGCATGGTGAAGCCAATCCTCCATGTTGACATAGAGAACCATCTCCACTTTGTTAGCTATCTCATGATTAAGACCATTGATGAATCTATCTATGGTGGCCTCCTCATCCTTAATGATGTTGACTCGAGGCATGGTCATCTCTAGGTCATTGTGGTAGCCCTCCATACTCCTTTGGCTTTGCACCAATCTTTGAAGCTTGAGGTGTTGGTCTCGGTAGTAATAACTAGGAAAAAACTTCCTCTTCATCAATGCTTTAAGAGCTCCCCATGTGTGTATAGGCTCCT
Organism: Aquilaria sinensis; assembly: GCA_005392925.1. Classification (NCBI taxonomy): domain Eukaryota; kingdom Viridiplantae; phylum Streptophyta; class Magnoliopsida; order Malvales; family Thymelaeaceae; genus Aquilaria; species Aquilaria sinensis. The sequence goes on along the minus strand of SMDT01003354.1, from coordinate 30,108 downwards.
ATTCATTTCTTCTCCTAGAAGTAACAACCAAATTCCACCATACAATAGCATAGTCAGTGAACTCAATTGTGGCTGACTTAACATTCTTCTCCTCTAAATAATGATGGCAATCAAATACCATCTCAATCTTTTGTTCTCATTCCTAATATGCATCAAGATCACTCCTTCCTTGGAAGAATAGAATGGAAAGCTTAATGGAGCTTAAATTGTTATCCTCCCTAGGCTCCCTCTTCTTTGGAGCCCCTTGGTCATGCAAAGCTCCTTCTTCCTCCTCGAGTTCCTCTCTCCTTGCACCTCTCATTGGCAAGATGGGGTTGGGTTTCCTTGGCAGCCTCAAGTCCATGTCTGCAATCCTTCCCGTATGTTTATTGAAGGTTTCTTGAAGTTCCCTCATGGTTGGTCATCTTTGGGCCTAACTTTAATCCTTCTATCCTCCTGTCCCTCCATGAATCCTGAAATCAAAGCTCCTTACACACTCACCTCGTGTGTTTCTCTCAAAATATAAGCACTCAAGCACTCAATTTATTAGTGAGAATATTGCCTTCAAAAGAATCCTCAATAGTTCTATGAAAACTTTCCTTAAAGCACACAAGAAAACCTGAATCCTTTAAAAAATAAATTTTGACTCCAAAATAGAGATGAGCTAAACAAGTTTTAAAAGACTTTAGGAAGCCCTTGCAATAGAAAACAACAAGAACCACAAAGAAAGGCTTTAGGTTAAAAATCAAACATTTTAGGGTTTTGGCCAAACCAAGTACTTGTGCAATCCTCTTTGCAATTATTTCTTTGAAACCTCTTTTCTTTTGTTGCTTTATTGCTAGAAACACTTTTCTTCTTTCAGCTTCCTTGCTACCAAAGACACAAAGTCAACTCACCTTCGGCAAAGATAAGAAATCTTACTTAAACTTTGCACAATTAAAAGTGACTTTTGTACCAAAACAAGCTAGGTTTTGGATCCTTCTTTTTTTTTATTTTTTATTTTTCTTTACTCTATGGTTCTAGAAACAAAGAAAAAAGGAAGATTAATTAGATTGGACAAGAAAGAAATAACTAGAAACAAAAAAATTTTGAATGAAAATTGAATAGAATAAGGTGACACTGGTTGACTCTTTTTTGTTATTTTTGTTGATTTGGATGGAAAACAAGGCTTGGAAAATGACGAGGATAGACCTAAAATGCAAAGGAAAGAGATTAGAATAGAGAACTAAAAGAAATCAAACTAAAATAAAATGCAAGATAAACAAAGAGAAGACAAGAACACAAGGATATGTCTGTCGGATGGAACTTGTGGCTCTGATACTACTTAATGTGAAACCCTATTAGTATAAAGACTAAGAAACTCAACCAAGATGTTAAAAATTTCCAAAAACAACACTAAGAGACCAGATTGAATACCCCCACCCTTAATCAACTCGTGATTAGAAACAAGAAGTATAAAGAACACCAAAGAACACAAGCTTACTTGTGCGCCAAGGTAGTCTACCAACAACCAAAGAGAATTAAAAATTATGTTTTACAACCAGAAATTAAGCCTTTTTATAGGCTAAAATTAGGGTAAAAATTAAGCCATATTCGGCTGGAAAATCTAAATGCAAAAGACATAAGAAATCCTAGTCAAACTAGGACTTAAACACATGCTTTCCATTTGTTTTGTGTATGCAGCATATGCCACTTATCCCATGTGAATAAAAAAAATTTCATGGTCCTAATTACATCCTATATAATGTAATTAAATAGGAAATTAAATTAAATTACACAAGTACACAAGATTAGCCCTCGAAGTAGGCTTCTCAGGTGTGCCATTGGCTCTTTTAAGGTTCATGCTTGTGCCTTTAAGTTCTAGTTCATATTTTTTAGTTCCATTGGCTTGAGACAATACCTTAAGTGTTGAAAATAATTCTTGATAGCTCAGAGCTCAAAGATTTAGCCTTTCGAAGAAAATGGCCAATGAGACACTTCAAGGGGGCTCCAAGGGTGCACTTTGAGGGGTGTCCTTGGTGTCCATGTTGCTTTGCTTGTCTAGGTACCTAGAAGTGAGCACCAATCTTGGCCATCCTCTCTATATTCTCCCTTAAGTGTTCCAGCAGCTCCATGTGAAGATCGAAGTCCATCTTCCACAAAATAGCTTGTGACAAAGGCTTGGAGTGCACTAATGGCCTCTTTAGTCATCTTCCTTGTTATAGGTACACTAGCTATCTTCAAGGGGTCCTTGATTTGAGTGGGTGTGCTTTCCAAGCTCACATCAGTTTATCTCTTAAGTCATCTATCTAGTATATGGAAGTACTTTGAATTTGCTTTTTATGATGTCTTGGTTTGATTTTTCATTTCTCCCATGTAATAATTTTCCTTCTAGGCTTCAACACAAGGTTTTAAATATTGTACCATGTGTTATGCTATTTTTTAATGATAAGATACTAGTATCATACCATCTCATATGCATCAGCTTTAAATAATTTAGGCTTGTACACATATGTGCAAATCAATTATAAACAAAGATAACATATCAACACATTAAACATACCAACATTTGAGATTGTAAGAGTGTAAAGTGCATGTTATATGTATGTAGATTAATTAAGAGATTTTAGCATATAAATATTCTATTATATATAATAAAACCTTAGCTTTTAAGGTATAAAAAAAATAAAAACACAAATTTTCTTTCAAATAATAGTAAAAGTATAAAAAACTAAAAAGATAAATAGTTTATTTCACCGATACGAGGAAGGCACATTGCAAGATGCCCGAGACACTTGGCACCATTTCATACATACCTATATCAATATTTACTACCTGTAGTATCCTGTATGATACGGTATTTAAAATTATGCTTCAACATTCGCGTTAGCTTTGCAAAGATGCTTCTCATTTCCTCTTTATATTAGCTAGTCAATATCCTCCAAAGGCTTCATTTGATTACATCATCAATGTTTAACGTTAGATGTTAGAAAGACTATCAAAGTTTAACTTTTCATTAAAGATTTGGAGAAGCTACGGCAGCTGTTAATAAATTATCTAAACTAATCTTAAACATTATTTTCAAATGAAGTCAAAGTTATAGAAATTTGACAGAAGATGCATATGGTATCCAATCAAATGGTCAACAATATGATGTGTCTACTTTTCCAAGGTCACTGATATAGACTATTTCCCATAAATTTTTGTTATTTGATGATGAAAATTTTATGAAATATTAGGGTATATTCTTATAAAATTCATTATATTTTATGTTAAATATACATAAAATATTCTATTCATTCATAAGCTAAAATCTTTATGCCACAATGGTCTCCAGTTGTGATGGTACTTGAAAACAATGTCATCATTCAACTTCATAGGTTAAAAAGCTATCTACCAAAAATTTTTAAAGTTTAAGACTTAGAGAAATTATAAGTGTCAATCATTTATAAATAGTTGGTCTTTCTATGGTGGAAAACCATATTTTCTTTACCATAGATAGAGAAACAATAGTAGCCATTGGATCTTAGGATGTTAATTTTGGCCATTAGATTAAGAAAAAAATGTACCAAATTAGAAGGTAAAGTAGGAAAATAAGAAGAAAAAAATAAAAATTTATATTGAAAGGACTAAAAAGAATGAAGAACAATTCTTCTAGTATGTCAACTTTTGTCATGAAGGAGATAATCTTCAGACATTTGTCTAATTTTTGTTTAAACATTTTCGATCCAAAATTAATGCAAAAAAAAAACCAGTGGATTATGAAGTTTTTTGGTGAAAATGAGTGTTACTATTTGAAAAGAGGTTAGTGATTTAGTTATACTAATTTAGATTAGGTACTCTCAGTTAAAGCATTAGTTGTATCTTTTATCACACATTGTTCATGTTATCTTTTCAATTTGATAAAAAAAAACCTAAGCTTTCGAATATGACTATGACTGGGTTTATTTACAGCAAAGCATCAGTAGCGATCTCTTATCTTGATACCCCAATTCCTTAGCTGTACATGGTGATTTCATGTCTAGGAATAATGTTTTTGTGCGTAAGGTTTTCTTAGTTGGGAACAATGATCTCTTGATATGATATAACATTTTATTCTTATATGTATTATTGGCTTTGTTTTCCTGATTTTAATGACTAGTTGTGTTTTCTAGAAATGGAGAACAATAATAATGTGAAAGTGACAGACAAGGAAATCATGTTGCATGGGAAAATTTGAATATGCTGACTACATAAAGATGGAGGATGAACATGAAGCAAATGATGTGCATGTGAGACTATAGAGGTTGAACAAATAAAAATGGAGTTGAAGTTTTAGAATAAGTATTTAACATGAAATTGGTAAATCGAGTGTTTGTTGTAATTTCTTTTATGTTTTTTTATGATGTAGTTTATAATATTTAATGCATTTTGAATCTATGTAGGTCAAAAAAGATGTTGGGCAGGAATTAAAGAATATGTTAAAAGTATAGTAGATGAAATATGTAGATAACAATAGTAATCCAAAATAGAACAAAAAATTAAAGTGCTTTACTATAAAGTGCATGCTTAACTATAAAGTGCAAGCCACAAACAATTTTCCAAGATAATGAAGGGTTTTAGGAAAGAAAAATTGACATTGCCAATGAATTAGGTTCAGAAGTTTGCTTAATATAAGTATAGAGAAGTTAAGGGCTGACCTAGTATTTTGGTTAATGGATTATTTTGACATGAGTAGGTGGGGTTTGAAAATTAATGGTAATTTGCACCAGATTTTATCTATTGATTTTGATGAAATGATTGAGATACATGATGGGGAGGAAGACATTGATATTGAGAGTTCGATGCACTTACGTAAATAATTTCTTAGTCATTATTGGAAGAACAGTGGAGACAATTTCATGATTGATCATCATGTTATTAAGAACATCAATTATGTCACAATTTTAAAAGGTCTTCTATGTTGTTTAGATTGAAAATTGTGATTTGCAGCCCTAATCACCAATATTTAAGGAAAGAGTTATAAAGGTTGTGGATAACATCTAAAATATTTCTAAAACTAAGTGGGCCAAATTTGCTTTAGCTATGTTCTTTGATGCAATAAAAAAGTATACAGATATGCTAAAACAAGTGGCTAAATAAGGCTTGAAACATTAATTTATAGGCTACACACTGAAGCTAAATAGGGCTTGAAACATTTATTTGTGTAGACATGTTTTAGTTTATATTTGAATTATGTTGGAACATAGAAACCTTGTTTTCAAGTATAATTCTGTGTTTTCAGTAGCTCACCTTTAGATTGTTGCCTTCATACATAAACCAGTTTACTACCTATTGTATGTGTATTTACTATGACATCAAAGAGTGATTTAATTTTTTGTGTATATTTTGTATATGTGTAGCAGAGGGTGAGACATTGTGTAGGTTAGTTCTAAATTTCAAGTGCAAGTTCCAGGTATATGGCCATCCTAGAACCAAACGTTACTGTCACATCATTTTAGTTTGATTATCTATTGTGTATATTACCTATGTGTTTTAAGGGTGGCATTAGGAGCTATTTTAAACCTACATGGTTTGTATGTATAGTAAAGGTTTAGAATTTGTCCAGGTAGACTTGCTCCAAAGCACTAAGTTTTTGCGTTAGAAGACAAATTTATGATCATTATATTGCTACATTGTTTCAGTCTAGCATCTTACTACATTTCTACACAATTTTTTGGTTTGGAAGGTCAAATTTCAATATAAGTAGTAAAAGTGTGCTTCTTGGCCTAAGACCACTTCATTTAGTATTGCACACTTTTTTGATGTTTTTCAGTACGGGGTTTCCATTAAAAATCATCTTCGCTCATTAAACCAAGACTTGAATTGCTGCTATAGGTTTTGTTTACCAAATTTCAACTGACATGGAAAAAATTTGAAATTAGTCAAGAGCTTTAGACATTTCAAATTCTTTGTTGTAAAACTTGATGTTAGAATTGTTTCTTCCTAAGTTTGGACTATTGTTCATGATTTTAGGCTTTAAGAGTCATGAGTGACATATAATGCTTCAACTAAAAGTTTTATGTAAAGCAAGTAATTCGAGGTTACCAAGCCTAAAGGCTGAGCTCGAGACTCAAAATTTGGACCTGAGCAAATTGAGCTCAAGCCCAAGTATTACCATTAAGCTAAGGGGCCGAGCTCATTGGCTTGGACTATTTATACCCTTAATCACTTCTATCTCATGATTGCAAATATGCTACTACAATAGGAGGTGTATGATTCACTTAGACCAAATGGACCAATGGATGGGCATAAAAGAGATAAATAAGGCTTAGTATGTATTATGAATTAAAAGTATGAATTGGTTTACATAAAGTTGTTGCAAGGATATTAATGTTTGATGTATGAAGTTGTTACATAAAGCTATGCAAAAAACCATGTTAGAAAAAGAGCTTCAACTTTAATGGTATGGATTTTAATGGGTGGATTGTGGTTCAAACAACTACCTTAGTGCAACCAAAGGGGATTGATTGTAGTATATATATGTATGTAAATTCAAGGAAATCTAAAGTGACATTGTATGGTAAAAAGGTGAATTAAAGAAAATGGGAGCCTAGTGCAATGGGGGCAAAATTATTATTTTAGGTAGTGAACTATGAAGGGAATTTGAATCATGAACCTAAATATAAAAAAGCTTGTAAATGATTTGAGCCTCTAAAGCAGAATATTCCATCGGTGTTAATGGATGTTGTTTTTGGCTAATGATCGAGTTTAGAGGAAAAGAAGTCCAAGGAAAGAGGAAAAACAAAATAGAGGCCAAGAGACGATGGTGAAAAGAAAAGAGAGAAACAAATAAGATACCAAGTGAACAATGAGGGCAAAATAAGTGAATTGATATGGAAATAAGCAACCTTTCTAATGTACTTCTTACTTGGATATTACGTTCATAATTTTCGTTCAATATATAACTAAAGTTAGTTTGGTGTGATTTTGGCATAAGGTTAGATAAAAATTTGATGAAGTTTTGAAGGAGTACTTGTAATTTAGAAGCAAAGAATTGTAGGGTTTCAAGATCCAAACAACATAGTGGAATTAACCAAAACCCTCCAGTATCTAAGTAAAATAGGGTAAATGAAGTGTTTAAAATTTTTGTACATAGTAGGTTAAGATCTTTTACCCAACTGCTGAGTTGAATCACAAAACTTGAACTGTTGACTTGTTCAAGCTCTTTGCGGTATTTACGCAAACCACTCAGATCACCCCTCCTCCAGGTTCTAGCAAGAGCGTTCCTCCTTTGCTTGCAATGCTAGCTTGTGTCCTTCAAGGAAAGACAGGAGGGGAGTGTAGCTGGAAATCTCAGAACCCTCTGTAAATTTCATCCCAGGGAGGCTATCTGGAAAATAACACTATATAACATGTATATAGTGATGCAAAACTCCCAAGCCAAATAGGTTTCATAACCCACGTAGCATTCTCATGGTAGATCAATCTAGTAAACAAGTTCTCGAACTTGTACCCATATATAGACTACATGTCTCATATTAGTCTACACATATACTGGTGTTTATATATTATTGCAATCCATTCCATAATAAAACTCGACCAAGGATATTTAAAAATACTATTATTCTAAGGTTAAAATTTTGTTTAATTATGTTACGTAGAAGCAAAGAATAAACTCAATTATTGGAATAATGACTTAACAAAATAACATGACTCAATGTATGAAATATAATCATCTCATGAATGGCTTTTGGACACAATACTAACAAGAACAACATTTTCTTTATGTTAATTGTGATATAACTTATAGCAATCTAAGGTTGTATAAGTAATCATATGTATAATAATTGATATTAATTCGAACAAAAACATTTCCTATACTCCAATAGTGATTCTAGTATAAATAAAAGTGATGTCAAGGCAAGGAAGCATTTGTTTTTTACAAGATAAAAAGGATTTCTGAAGCCACAATAACAATTAATTTAGAAAATAAAGCAATTCTGCACTAGTAAATAACAATTTTTCATATGAAATACTAGCTGATCATATTTATATGTTGAATGGGATGATTTTGTAGACCAAAAGGGGTAAATTTTTCATATATGAGGTTTTGTTAATATTTTAAAATCATAGGTGTGTAAAAACATAAATGATATATAAATTAAGACTCCTAGTATGTAAAGCAAAGGCACTAGAAGAAAAATAACTAGCACGTAAACAAATAACTAGTATTTAATTTAAGGCTTCCAATATGTAAAGAAAAGGTACTGAAATGAAAATAACTTGTATGGAAAAAAACAATTGGTAAGTAATTTAAGACCTCTGGTATGTAAAATGAGGGTACTAGAATAAAAATAGGCACATGCTAGGAAAGCTTATTGACATTCCAAGTGACATAGTTTTACATACTATGGTATATTTCAAAATCACCGATATGTAAAGAAATAACTAGCATGTAACTTGAGGCCTTCGGTATTCAAAACAAGAGTACTAGAATGAAATTAACTGATGTGTAAAGAAAAAAATGGATGTAAATTAAGGCTCCTGATATGTAAAATGAGGGTACCAAAATGATAATAATTGTATATAAAGAAATAGTTAATATGTAATTTAAGGCTCTAATATGTAAAGTGAGGATAATGGTATGAAAATATGCAAGTACCAAGAGACCTTATTTAGATTATAAGTGAGATAATATTACAAGCATTAGTACATTCCAAAACCATTGGTATGTAAAGAAATAGTTGATATTGATAGTCAATTTATCCGGGGGTTCTAAGATAGATGGTAGAGACCCATGATCGTCGACTGGCTGTAGTCACATACATACAAAGACACAAAGATAAGTGGTAAGATAGCCTCAAGTGTGTCCTGGGGGAGGCCTCTCCAATGCTTAAGTCAGTATAGTCATAGTGTAGTACATAGAAGAAAGTGAGAGGGATCCTCCCGATATATATAGCCAGTTGGTGGGCTTAACGGGCCTACACCTTAGTTTCTAAGCCTAATCGGTTTCATTGGGCCTCTATTTATTAATTAGGCCTGGCACTTGATAACTTGGTAATAATTGGGTCTAACGCAGGTCTTGGCTATCAAAACGCCCCTCATTTCATAGTGAATGCGGCGTGAAATGGGTCATTTCCATTCTTATGGGCATATGTAGGGAATACTCCTCTCTAGAAATTTATCCAGATAGTTGGATTCACTTTTTAGTCTTGTGAAATTCTCAAGCTATATTTGGTCGAGTTGTTTCTTGGAAGCATTAAGGCCTCTGAGGACTCATATGCTTCTTATTTTTTGGACCAAAAAAAGGCCACTCAATGGATTGTCCTTATTTTCCAAAATAACCATTTGTGATGGGGTTAGTGTTTTTCCAAAAAATCATCCATTAAGGAACAAAAGATTGCTACCTCTTCTATGTTTTAACTTAAAAAATCAAGCCTCTATAAAACTTCAGGCTTCGCCTTAAAGGATTTGGAAGAGTTTATGATACTTGACACTGTTTTTAGTATTCCCCTAATGGTTCGAGGCCTATGTAGGCAAGTGTCGGCAAGTCTAGGACATCTTGACACTTTGTTGAGTATTACCCCTGGTCTAGTATTATGTGAAGCGGGTTACAATAATACATAACGATTAGCATATGTAGAGACTAACATGAGATATGTAGTCTACGTATGGGTACAAGTTGGAGAACTTGTTACTGGACCGACCCACCATCAGAATGCTACATGGATCATTATATGAGTGTCATAAGTGATTCTCATAGTGATCATGGTATATGTATTCCTTTGACCTAAGGTCATCAAGGTTCCCTACATGTGAGTCACATGCTTTGATACCTCTCTTTGTTGCTTGTAACTGAATGAACTTGAAGGAGTTCATTAAGTATGTCACATATCATGCAGAGGGATTTGTATGATCAAGATGGGATTTATCCCTCCTATGTAACGGGAGTGATATCTTTTGGGCCCCTTGATAGAGTGAGAGTTAGAAAATGGATGGTCATGCTTGGATGAGTTGATATATGATATCAATGTCATCAGTTTAAATTAGTCTACTCAGTAATCAAGAAACCAAAGACTGGGCTATACGAGAGTGACACATTCCATGTATCGTGCTTAGTCTAGATATCTTGGACAAAGGGACAATGTCATATATCAGTAATGATCATAAATGTTTAGTTGAATCACCGACAATCTTGTCACTTGGGTAGCAATGATATGTTGCTAGACACCGTTCATTGCTTATGATCATAAATGCGATTTATGATCATTGCCAATGTGGTAAGAGCCTATTGGGTCACACACATGGAGCTATTTGGATTATTAGAGTGCATGTGAGCTAATTATTTGGGTTATGGTTTCATAATAATTTCGTATTAATAATGGGCCCAAAAGTTGAGCCATTATTAAGCTCAAAATTTAAGCCTAATTGGATTAGGGCTTTGAAACCATTGGGCCTAGAAGTTGAGTCTCACTATAAATACAACTTTTAGTGAAAAATTCGCAGCTTTTGCCCTAACCTCCCAAAAGAAACAGTCACACTCTTCTCTTGCAATTCCTTGGAGGAAGCAAGCTAGCACTACGAGCGCAAGAAAAACGTATCTACCAGGATGTGGTAGAAGCATGGTGACCCGAAAAGCTCATGTAGATACCATAGAGACCTTGAACACATCAATTGTTTAGGTTTTTGTGATTCAACTCTACAGTTAGGCGAAATATCTCAACCGAATTAGGTACGAAAATTTTCAAACAACTAGTTTACCCCGTTTCACTTAGATCCTAGAGGGTTTCAATTAAATTTTGCTGCACTTATTTGACTCCCGAAACCCTACACCTTATATATCATTGATCCATTACTTATAAAGGTCATACATTAGTGCACTACTAGGTCTTAGCTTCCATGGAGTAAAGAACTCAAGATGCAATTATAGTTATTTATTTGAGGGTCTCACCCTGTATTTATCCAAGGCTTTGGGAGATAATCATGACCTTGTTTTTTTTAAGCCTTGGAGAAACCAAGCCATCCTTCTATTAAGGTTTGGCAAAGAATGCTTATTTCCAATCTTGTGCATAACACTGTTTGCTTATTTGTAACCTCTTTGAGGTTGCTCTTCTAGTATGAATTCAATACAACTTGCTATCCTCTTATACGCACAATGTGCCTTTTAAAGGTCTTCCTTTTGTGTGAATATTCAGTCTAATTTAGCTGAAGGGTTTGAGTATGTTTGATCATCAAGAGCTTTATAAGCTCTTGTAAAAAATCTTCCAGCTTGGTCCATGGGGCCCATAGCTTATGGGGTCATAGCTTATGAGGCCTTATGAATGTCAAGACCTCCAATGTACTTATAAGGGCTCGCAGCTGTTATGAACTTTAGTATTACCTGGCAAATGGGGCTCATCATACACAAAGTCTTTAGTGTTAGCTTTTCTGACAAGGACTAAGGGCACTTATTCAAACCTTTTCTAGATCCTTCCTTACGCTTATAGATTTTGAGGATTTCTTCCTATAAAATCATCTTTCATAGGACAAATTGTCTCCTCACATTTGTAGTTTTGCTTGACTTCTTGGTGGTATATAGCCATTTGGTGGCAACTCTTGTTAGTGTTGTGCCCAAAATCCAATCGTGAGATGATTGTATTTTTTGCATTTTAAGTTATGATATGACATTAAGGCATTAATCCAGTAATTATGTTTGTTGTTTTGTTTCTGCGTAATGTAATAAACATAATTATAACCCTATAATACTTATATTTTTAAATGTCCCTGGCCTAGTATTATCATGGAGCGGGTTGCAATAATACGTAAAGACTAGCATATGTGGAGACTAATATGAGATATGTAGTCTACATATGGGTACAAGTTGGAGAACTTGTGTACTAGACCAACCCATCATGAGAATGCTGAATGGATAGTTAAATGAGTGTCATAAGAGATTCTCATAGTGATCTTGTACATATAGTCCTTTGACCTAAGGTCATAAAGGGTCCCTACATATGAGTCACATACTTTGATAGTTCCCTTTGTTGCTCGTAACTAGTGAACTTAAAGGAGGTCATTGGGTATATCACATATCATGCAGAGGGTTTTTTATAATCAAGATCAGATTTGTCCCTCCTACGTAATGGGAATGATATCTTTGGCCCCCTTGATAGAGTGAGACTTAGAAAATTCATTGCCATGCTCGAATAAGTTGATATATGATGTCAATGTCATTAGTTTAAGTTAGCCTGCTTGGTAATCAAGAAACCAAATATTGGGCTTTATAAAAGTGACACATTCCATGTCTCATGCTTAGCCTTGATATCTTGGACAAAGGGACAATGGCATATACGGATAATGATCATAAATATTTAGTCGAATCACTGATAACCTTGTCACTTGGGTAGCAATGATGTGTTGCTAGAGACCGCTCATTGCTTATAATCATAAATGTGATTTATGATTATGCCAATGTGGTAAGAGCTTATTGGGTCGCACACATAAAGCCTATTTGGATTATTTGAATGTCTGCGCTAATTTATTTGGGTTATGATTTCATGATAATTTCGTGTTAATAATTGGCCCAAAAGTTGAGCCATTATTAAGCCCGAAATTAAACCTAATTGGATTAGGGCTTTGAAACCCATTAGGCTTGGAAGTTGAGTCTCACTATAAATACATCATATAGTGAGAAATTTGTAGCTTTTCCCTAGCCTCCCAAAAGTGACAGCCGCACTCTTCTCTTGCTATTCCTTGGAGGATGTAAGCTAGCACTGCGGTTGTAAGAGAAACACATCTATCGGGACTAGTAGAAGCATGGTGATCCCGAGAGGCTCGTGTGGATACCATAGAGAGCTTGAACATGTCAACTGTTCAAGTTTTTGTGATTCGACTCAATAGTTAGGTGAAAGATCCCAACTGAAATTGGGTATGAAAATTTTAAACACCCGATTTACCCCGTTTCACTTGCATCTTGGAAGGTTTCGGCTATATTCTGCTACGCTTGTTTGGCTCCTGAAACCATAAAGTGGTATTAGAGCTATTGGTGAAACCCTAAATTAGGATTGAATGTCGAATCACATGATATATTGTGTGTTCGGTTGCTTTCGCTCATGATTCATTAGATTGATTCATGATGCATAAAACCGAAACTCATAATGAATATATGAGATATATGAAGAAATGACACAAATTGGTTAATAAGATTAACCCTAGATTGATTCGTATGAGACACCTATATGAATTAGGATTCTTACAATAGTTGCAAAAGCCTAGCATGGATTAGATTAGGGCTTTGAAGCACCAAGAGCAGAGTACTTTTGGTGGCTCGAATGAAGGAGGTCTCAGGTGCCTAGTTGCTCGAAATACAAGATCACAGGCAACATAAATGTAACACAATTTTTTCCTTTAGGGGACACTACCCCTAGCAACCCCCTATAAAGGCGGCTTCCCTTAACCCTACCTACTAACCGGTCAAAGGGACCACCACCCGTTGACCAGCCAGCAGGACTGCCATATACGAAGTGGCACATTAATAAAAACTGGTTAATCAATGCATGTTAATTGGCATGCATTTTTTTAATGAGATTTGACATGTTATGCTGATTGGTGGTTGAAGCATGGTGCATGGTTGTAGCCCTTCATTGGTTGTACTTGTAAATACGACCTATGAGTCATGCCTTGTCCTTTTTATTCTCATTGTACATTCTCTTTTCACCTTACTCCCTTCGAATGTAACTCAAGGTTTCCATTATTGATGTAATTGTACATTATGGGATTGTCCAATGTGGCGTGTCCAATGAGGTAACAACAAAAGGGCAGCCAAGCAAGGAAGAGATGGAGCTTGTGAAGACCCTTTTCTTTTCTTAGACTTTTATGATACTCTCATTGGCTTGAGAATATCACATAGTTTGGGCTATAACCATCTCACGTTTACTTTGTTGTTAGCACGAGATGCATGTTTTATATTTGTATGTGATGCATGTATAACAGAACTGGAGATAATAATTGGTGAGATTAAAAGGAAAATCCCTCAAACTGAATATTAAGTCCTTAAATATGATGCCTTCCAAATGTTGGCACTCGTTAAGACGTTGATCAACATTGGGTGGGTTTGTCAAAGCAAAGCACCTATGTTCATCTAGGTAAGGTTTAGGCCTAAGTTCATAAATGAGCTTGGACAAGTGTTGTTCACCCAACTATCCAAGAGTTGCATGAGATGCAATTGGCAAGGAGTTACCTACCTAAATAACTGTAAGTTGAGAGAAAAAGCCAAAGCTGACTCACGTTGTGGTGAAATATGGATCTTGGCCCACTAAAATACCTTAGCACTGAGGTGTTCCAAAATAATTTTGAGGGTTATTATTTTGAGTAAAATAGTAGGAGTATCATTCAATAAAAGTCCTTATTAAATGAATTAAAATGCATGACTCTAAGGGAAGTCTTGTGGGTCCTCATGCGCTCAAAATGATCGGGTACATTAAAAATCTTAAGAGTTTGGGATTTGCTCTTCAGAAAGAGTGGGTTGTTAATGTAGTCTTACAATTGTTGCCCGACAGCTACAGTCAGTTCGTCATGAACTATAACGTGAATGACCTTGAAAAATCCCTCCCTGAATTGCTCAACATTTTGAAAATTGCTGAGCAAAACCTTAAGAAGGCTAAGCCCATTATGATGGTTCAAAAGGGCAAGGGAAAAGGAAAAACCAACAAGAAAGATAAAGCTAAAGGAAAGTCCAATGCTAATTCTTCGTCAACTACACTGAAACCATATAGTGGTGTGGCTAAGGAAGAACTTGCTAAGGAAAAGGGAAGTAAGACTTCCACTTCAGGTATTCTTGTTATAGAGGCTAACTTTTCTACTTCCTCATCTTGGGTATTGGATACTGGATGTGGATCTCACATTTGTGCAAATGTGTAGGATCTAAGTAGGAGTAGAAGATTGGCCCAAGGTGACGTGGACCTACGTGTTGGAAATGGAGCAAGGGTTTCTGCCTTAGCCGTAGGGACTTATGTTATCACTTTTCCTAGTGAATTAGTTTTAGAAGTAGACAACTGCTACTTTATGCCTACTATTAGTAGAAATTTGATTTTTGTTTCTTGTTTGGACAAGAAAGGTTTTTCATTTATGATAAAGGACAAATGTTGTTCTATTCATTCGAATGAAATCTTTTATGGTAGTGCTCAACTTAGCAATGGGTTGTATGTTTTAGAACTCGAAGATCCAATCTATAATGTGAATACCAAGAAGGTCAAATTGAATGATTCGAACCCGACCTATCTCTGGCATTGTCATCTAGGCCATATAAATAAGACCTGCATATCTAAGCTCCATAAGGATGGACTCTTGGAGTCATTTGATTTTGAATCATATGAGACATGTGAGTCATGTTTATGGGGTAAAGTTAAAGGGCTAATGACTTACTATGACTCATACATAGTGATGTATGTGGCACTTTGGCTACACATGCTAGAGGAGGCTTCCAATACTTCATTACCTTTACTGATCACTTCAGTAGATATGGCTATGTGAATCTCATGAGACAGAAGTCAGATTCCTTTCAAAAGTTCAAAGAATTCAAAAATGAAGTAGAGAATCAACTCAGGAAGAGTTTCAAAGTGCTTCGATCAAATCAAGGTGGAGAAATCTTGGATTGAGATTTCCTTGACTATGTAAAGGAGTATGGTATAGTATCACAACTCACTCCACCTGGTACACCTCAATGGAATTCTGAATCTAAAAGGTGATATCGAACTCTGTTAGACATGGTTCGATCTATGATGAGTAAAGCTAACCTTCCAACCTCCTTTTGGGGACATGCTCTAGAGACAACTGCTTTTACACTAAACCGAGTTTCATCTAAATTGGTTCAAAAGACACCATATGAGATATAGAATGCGAGGCATCCTAGTTTGTCTTTCATGAAGATTTGGGCCTATGACGCTTATGTGAAACATAAATCCTCTGACAAGCTAGGGCCCAAATATCATAAATGCCTCTTTGTTGGGTATCCCAAAGAAACAAATGGTTACTACTTCTACAATCCTTCTAAGCAAAAAGTGTTTATTGCTCAAACTAGTGTCTTTCTAGAAAAAGAGTTTATCTCTAAAGGAACCAGTGGGAGGAAAGTAAAACTTGAAGAAATTCAAGAACAATAAGGAGACATCGAACTTGAAATGGAACCTAAACAGCCACTAGAAGATGTTGTGGTTCAAGAGTCTGTTCTTGTAACATAAAGCCCATATAGGTCTGGTAGGATTAGGCGTGAGCCTGAAAGATATGGATTTCTCATGACTCACACTGGTGATGTGATGCTCACGGATTAGGATAAACCCACAACCTACCAACAACCTATGTCTGGGCCGAACTCTGAGAAGTGGCTAGTGGCCATGAAGTCCGAGATGGAATCCATGTATGAAAACCAAGTATGGACTTTGGTTGATCAACCTGAAGGGGTAAAACCTATAGGGTGTAAATGGGTTTTCAAGAAGAAAACTGACATGGATGGTAATGTGATTACCTTTAAGGGATGATTGGTTGCAAAAAGTTTCAAGCAAATTCATGGTATTAACTATGATGAGACTTTTTCACCAGTTGCCATGCTTAAATCCATCTGAATTTTGTTGTCTATTGCTGCACACTATGATTATGAGATATGAAAAATGGATGTCAAAACTTCTTTTCTTAATGGAAAGCTACTTAAGGATGTGTACATGACATAACCTGAGGGTTTTGTCACTCCTGAGAATGCCAATAAAGTGTGCAAGCTGCAAAGGGCCATTTATGGACTGAAGCAAGC
This sequence comes from Aquilaria sinensis, assembly GCA_005392925.1. Lineage (NCBI taxonomy): Eukaryota > Viridiplantae > Streptophyta > Magnoliopsida > Malvales > Thymelaeaceae > Aquilaria > Aquilaria sinensis. The sequence continues at coordinate 13,412 of SMDT01003354.1, read as the reverse complement.
CACTCAGAGTTGAAATCTTCATTTTGATGAAGCAATTAAAGAGTTTGGTTTTATCAAAAATGAAGATAAACCTTGTGTCTACAAGAAGGTTTGTGGGAGCACTGTTGTCTTCTTGGTATTGTATGTAGATGACATACAACTCATCAGGAATGATGTTCTCGAGCTACGGTTTGTGAAGACTTGGCTAGGGAATGTTTCTCTATGAAGGATTTGGGTGAAGCAACCTATGGGCATTAGGATCTATAGAGATAGATCTAGAAAATTGCTCGGCCTAAGTCAAAGTACATACATTGACAAGGCGCTAAAGAGGTTTAGCATGCAAGATTCCAAGAAAGGATTCTTGCTCATGTTACATGGTATAACTCTTTCTAGATCTTAATGTTTGAGTACACCCGAGGAGTGTAACATATGCATATTGGTCCAACCATCACACACATATTCACATTTCATGCACACCATGGCAGCAAAGAAGGAAAACACTAGCACAAGTCTTAATCTTGGTTACCACACATTAGGCAATCTTGTAAAGTTCTACGGACCAACCACTGCACCTGTAATTTTCACTAATAAACTGTATCATTATAGCCATGTACCCCCTATTGTCTTTGCTCCATTATCAAGTAGAGACTTAGATCAAACCAAGGAATTTTTTTTACATCAATAGCCCACCTATGGACTAGGTTATGGATTTTTGAAGTTGGTTACAAAATTCTGACTAATTGAACAGTAACTTAACCAATTTTGCAACAACATATCTTTGGCAACATGGCTCCAAATTCATAATTCCAAACCTATTTCAACCTATATATGTTCTCTAGGTGTGGTCAAAATTTCATACCAAGATTCCTTCTACATAGGGAGATATATAGCTTTAAGTGTAGAGTCAAAACTCTAGTCACTTTATGACCATTTTGCCCATACAAGATTTCATAAGTGTGCAAACGCTTCATTCACAAGGGGAAAACCCTCCAAGGTTATCCCATATATGTCCATTACATGTACAAATTACATTCTCTTACATTTAACAACCATATGTGGCTAAAACAAAATTTACAAGTAAGCAGCCCATCATTCACACTTAGGCAGCTTTGCACGACATCACTTACATAGCCAAAACACTACTCAAATGTTCACATACTTATCTCATTTTACATAAGCTAAATACACACCCTATGTTACAATAGTGCCTCAGACACAATGGACTCCAGAACAGGATGCTGGACAGCTGCTGCACAACACAATAAGTACCACCATTAAAAATATCAAATGTGCTCCTAAAATCACTAAACTTTCCAGATCATGACTAGAAATATGGAAGTTAATTTACCTAAAATTTTAGATCAAAATATGGAAGTTCATGTACCTGAAATTTTAGATCAAAAATCAAATCACAAATGTCAGCTGGAATGAGATCTTTCTGCTGGACCTGAAATAACAGAATTAAGGGGAGTAAGTTTCATTGAGAAACTTAATAAGGGTAACACTTGAATTCAATAGGCAATGTGACCATCATCAAAACCTGCATCCAAAGACACTAAAACACAAAAATCACAATGCATATATACAAGATATAGCAACCAAATGCAGCAGCCATTCACAACCAACAAACACTTGAAATGTGGTAGCAGCATATACCATAGGTTAGTTCATAAAACATGCAATAAACTTAAATAAATCACTATGGAAGTGAGCTAATTCTTGGTCTTAGAAGGATTTTAATAGTAGTTAGTACTAACTTTGGGCTCTAGAAACCCTCATTTCACTTCCATCTTTGTGCACTTGACAATAGGTGTCAAAACCTTCAATAAGTGCACTCCCCTCACTAAGCTTGGTTCATAGAGCTCATGGCTCTCTTCCAAGCTTAGCCTAGTTCCATGGATGTTTGAAAATTGTAGAAAAGAATCCATGAGAGCAAGAAAACCTTTACCTTGATAGGTATTCTAAAATTGGAGCTTGATCCTAGGTGCACTCAAGCAATAGCACCAAATAGCTTCCAATTGCTTCCTTTTGCCTTCAATTTCAATCAATTGCAAGTTTGAAGGTGTGGTGGCTATGGAGGAAGTGTGGCTGTGTTCTTGGGCTGGAGGAGGATGAAAATAAGAGAGGGATAAATGATTTGGCCACTTAAATGGCCTTAAATGAGCTTAAAGTCACCAAAACACACTTAACAAGCTTAACCTTGCTTTATATCATTTTCCTTCTCACTAATTATGGTTTCTTTGTCTTAAACTCATTGGTACACATGTGAACATTTTTGACAATTTATCAAGCCTTGCCTGCCTCCCCCATGGTGGGATAATTCCACAATCTCACACTTTGACTTAAGTCAAAAGCTTGAACGCCTTAAGGTTTACACTAAGACATTTAGGTCCTTAATGCCTTTGGTGTTTCCTTTGTCCAAACTTGCCCTCCATGAACAATTTGGCTCTCTAATAGGACTTTTATACCATTCATATCCTTCCCAAAACTCTCCAAAGCTCTTTCTAGAGAATTTTGCAATTGAATACCCGAATTTCCAAAACCTTACAAAAAAGTCCATAAGTTGCTTGAAAAAGAAGCAATCCTTAAGGCTTTTCTTGGGGGCCAAGTTACCAACTTGGAACACTTTTAAGGAGGTGTTGATCATACCTTTTACCCTCCTACACTTCAATCACTATGGTGAGAATTATACAATATAATGGTTTTTAGTCATTATGACACACTTCTAATTCTCCCATTTTTGTGAGGTGGTAACAAGGAAAGAAAGCGCATGAGTAAGAGTTCATATGCCTCAACAATAGGATCTACCATGTATGCCATGATATATACTCTTCCCGATGTCTCATATGCCTTGAGCATGATGAACAGGTATTAATTGAACCCCAATGAGAGTCACTGGAGAGCTGTTAAGAACATCCTTAAGTAGTTACGAATGACTAACGATGCATTCTTGGTCTTTGGGGGTGATGATTATCTCATTGTAATGGGTTACACTGATGCTAGCTTCCAATCTAATGGGATGATTTTAGGTCACAATCTAGTTATGTGTTTTGTATTGGTGATGCTGCTACGAGCTAAAAGACTTCAAACCAAGTTATTGTAGCGGACTCTACAACAAAATCTGAGTACATTGCCGCCTCTGATCCTACGAAGAAGGTAGTTTGGATCAAGAAGTTCATTACAGAACTTGGAGTGGTTTTAAGCATTGTCGACCCGATAGAGCTCTATTGTGACAACAATGGACTAATCGCACAGTCTAAGGAACCTCGACCTCACCAGTGATCCAAACACGTACTCCGACGTTATCATCTCATCAGGGAGATCATCAAGAGGGGTCATGTGAGGATATGTAGGACTTCAACAGACAGCAACATTGTTGATCCGCTGACAAAGCCCCTTACGCAACGAAAACATGATAGCCATTCTAGCTTCATCGATATTAGATGCATGGATGATTGGCTTTAGTGCAAGTGGGAGATTGTTAGTGTTGTGCCCAAAAGCCAATCATGAGATGATTGAATTTTTGCACATTGAGTCATGATATTTTATTAAGGCATTAATCTAGTAATTATGTTTGTTGTTTTGTTTCTGCATAACGTAATAAACACAATTACAACCCTAGAATAATGATGTTCTTAAATGTCCCTAATATATCATTATCATGGAACGGGTTGCAATAAACATAAAAACTAGCATATGTGGAGACTAATATGAAATATATAGTCTACATATGGGTACAAGTTGGAGAACTTGTGTGCTGTACCGACCCACCATGAGAACACTACATGGATCGTTATATGAGTGTTATAAGTAATTCTCATAGTGATCATATATATGTAGTCCTTTGACCTAAGGTCATCAAGGTTCCCTACATGTGAGTCACATACTTTGATATTTCCCTTTGTTGCTCATAACTGAGTGAACTTGAAGAAGGTTATTGGATATGTCACATATCATGTGGAGGGTCTTGTATGATCAAGATGGGATTTATCCCTCCTATGTCACGGGAGTGATATCTTCGGGCCCCTGATAGAGTGAGACTTAAAAAATGCATGGCCATGCTCGGATAAGTTGATATATGATATCAATGTCATCAGTTTAAGTTAGTCTGCTCAGTAATCAAGAAACCAAAGATTGGGCTATACAAGAGTAACACATTCCATGTCTTGTGCTTAGTCTTGATATCTTGGACAAAGGAACAATGGCATATATGAATAATGATCATAAAGGCTTAGTCGAATCACCTACAATCTTGTCACTCGGGTAGCAATGATGTGTTGCTAGACACCGCTCATTGCTTATGATCATAAATGTGATTTATGATCATAGCCAACTGATGGGTTTCGGGAGCCAAACAGTGCAGCGAAATTTAACTGAAACCCTCCAGGATCCAAGTGAAACGGGGTAAACCGGGTGTTCGAAAATTTTCATATCTAATTTTCGGTTGAGATCTTTTACTTAACTATAGAGTCGAATCACAAAACCTGAACAGTTGACGTGTTCAGGCTCCTTATGGTATCCACACGAGCCTCTCGGGATCACCACGCTTCCACCACGTCCCGTCAGATGCGTTTCTCTTGCACTCGCAGTGCTAGCTTGCGTCCTCTAAGGAATTGCAAGAAAAGAGTGCGGGTGTCCTTTTGGGAGGCTAGGCCAAGGAGACCTGGGAATTTCTCACTAGAAGTTGTATTTATAGTGAGACTCAACTTCCAGACCTAATGGGTTTCAAAACCCTAATCCAATTAGCCTTTAATTTCAGGCTTAATAATGGCCAACTATTGGGCCCATTATTAATACGAAATTATTGTGAAACCAAAACCCAAATTATTAGCTCATGTACTCTAAGGATCCAAATAGCTTTATGTGTGCGACCCAATAGGCTCTTGCCACGTTGGCAATGATCATAAATGACATTTATGATCATAAGCAATGAGCGGTGTCTAGCAACACATCATGGCTACCCAAGTGACAAGATTGTCGGTGATTCGACTAAACCTTTATGATCATCACCGATATATGCTATTGTCCCTTTGTCCAAGATATCAAGACTAAGCACGAGACATGAAATGTGTCACTCTCGTATAGCCCAATCTTTGGTTTCTTGATTACCGAGTAGACAAACTTAAATTGATGACATTGATATCGTATATCAACTCATCCGAGCATGGCTATGTATTTTTCTAAGTCTTACTCTATCAAGTAGCCCGAAGATATCACTCCCGTTACATAGGAGGGACAAATCCCATCTTGATCATACAAATCCCTCCGCATGATATGTCACATACCTAATGACCTACTTAAAGTTCACTCAGTTACAAGCAACACAGGAAAGTATCAAAGTATATGACTCACATGTAGGGAACCTTGATGATCTTAGGTCGAAGGACTACATATACCATGATCACTATGAGAATCACTTATGACACTCATATAACGATCCATGTAGTGTTCTCATGGTGGATCGGTCCAGTACACAAGTTCTCCAACTTGTACCCATATGTAGACTACATATCTCATATTAGTCTCCACATATGCTAGTCATTATGTATTATTGCAACCCGCTCCACAATAATACTAGACCAGGGACGTTTAAGAATATCATTATTCTAGGGTTACAATTATGTTTGTTAAGTTACGCAGAAACAAAACAACAAACATAATTGCTGGATTAATGCCTTAATAAAATATCATGACTCAATGTGCAAAAATACAATCATCTCATGATTGGCTTTTGGGCACAACACTAACAATCTCCCACTTGCACTAAAGCCAATCATCCATGTATCTAATACCGATGGACCTAGAATGGCTATCATGCTTTTGCTGCGTAAGGGGCTTTGTCAGTGGATCAGCAATGTTGCTATCTGTCGAAGTCCTGCATATCCTTACATCACCCCTCTCGATGATCTCCCTGATGAGATGATAGCGTCGGAGTATGTGTTTGGATCGCTGGTGAGATCGAGGTTCCTTAGCCTGTGCGATTGCTCCATTGTTGTCACAATAGAGCTCTATCGGGTCGGCAATGCTTGGAACCACTCCAAGTTCAGTGATGAACTTCTTGATCCAAACTGCCTCCTTCGTAGCATCAGAGGCGGCAATGTACTCAGATTCTGTTGTAGAGTCAGCTACTGTCTCTTGCTTTGAACTCTTCCAGCTCACAGCACCACCACCAATACAAAACACATAACCAGATTGCGATCTAAAATCATCCTTATCGGATTGGAAGCTTGCATCGGTGTAACCCCTTACAACGAGCTCATCTTCACCTCCAAAGACCAAGAATGCATCCTTAGTCCTTCGTAAGTACTTAAGGATGTTCTTAACAGCTGTCCAATGACTCTCACCGGGGTTTGATTGGTACCTACTCGTCATGCTCAAAGCATATGAGACATCGGGACGAGTACATATCATGGCATACATGATAGATCCAATTGCTGAGGCATATGGAATCTTATTCATGCGCTCTCTTTCCTCGGTTGTACTGGGACACTGAGATCTAGAAAGAGTGATACCATGTGACATGGGCAAGAATCCTTTCTTGGAATCTTGCATGCTAAACCTCTTTAGCACCTTGTCAATATATGTACTTTGACTTAGGCCAAGAAGCTTTCTAGATCTATCTCTATAGATCCTGATGCCTAACACATAGGCTGCTTCACCCAAGTCCTTCATAGAGAAACATTTCCCTAGCCAAGTCTTCACAGACTGTAGCTCAGGAATGTCATTCCCGATGAGTAGTATGTCATCTACATACAACACCAAGAAGACAATAGCGCTCCCACTAACCTTCTTGTAGACACAAGGTTCATCTTCATTTTTGATAAAACCAAACTCTTTGATTGCATCATCAAAATGAAGATTCCAACTTCGAGAAGCTTGCTTCAGTCCATAAATGGACCTTTGCAACTTGCACACTTTATTGGCATTCTCAGGAGTGACAAAACCCTCAGGTTGTGTCATGTACACATCCTCAAGTAGCTTTCCATTTAGGAATGCAGTTTTGACATCCATTTGCCATATCTCATAATCATAGTGTGCAGCAATAGCAAACAAAATTCGGATGGATTTAAGCATAGCAACTGGTGAAAAAGTTTCATCATAGTCAATACCATGAATTTGCTTGAAACCTTTTGCAACCAATCGTCCCTTAAAGGTAATCACATTACCATCCATGTCAGTTTTCTTCTTGAAAACCCATTTGCACCCTATGGGTTTTACCCCTTCAGGTGGGTCAACCAAAGTCCATACTTGGTTTTCATACATGGATTCCATCTCGGATTTCATGGCCACTAGCCACTTCTCAGAGTCAGGCCCCGACATAGCTTGTTGGTAGGTTGTGGGCTCATCCTGATCCATGAGCATCACATCACTGGTGTGAGTCACAAGAAATCCATATCTCTCGGGCTCATGCCGAATCCTACCAGACCTACGTGGGCTCTGTGCTACAGGAACAGACTCTTGAACAACATCTTGCGGTGTCTGTTCAGGTTCCATTTCAGGTTCGATGTCTCCTTGTTGTTCTTGAATTTCTTCAAGTTCTACTTTCCTCCCACTAGTTCCTTTAGAGATAAACTCTTTCTCTAAAAAGACACCAGTTCGAGCAACAAACACTTTTTGCTCAGAAGGATTGTAGAAATAGTAACCCTTTGTTTCTTTGGGATACCCAACAAAAAGGCATTTTTGAGATTTGGGCCCTAGTTTGTCAGAGGATTGACGTTTCACATAAGCGTCACAGCCCCAAATCTTCATAAAAGACAAATTGGGATGCCTCCCACTCCATATCTCATATGGTGTCTTTTGAACCGATTTAGATGGAACTCGGTTTAGTGTAAAAGCGGTTGTCTTTAGAGCATGTCCCCAAAAGGAGTTTGGAAGGTTAGCTTGACTCATCATAGAGCGAACCATGTCTAACAGAGTTCGATTTCTCCTTTCAGATACACCATTCCATTGAGGTGTACCTGGTGGAGTGAGTTGTGATACTATACCACACTCCTTCAGATAGTCAAGGAATTCTCGATCCAAGTACTCTCCACCTCGATCTGATCGAAGCACTTTGATACTCTTCCCGAGTTGATTCTCTACTTCATTCTTGAATTCTTTGAACTTTTCAAAGGATTCTGACTTGTGTCTCATGAGATACACATAGCCATATCTGCTGAAGTCATCAGTGAAAGTAATGAAGTATTGGAAACCTCCTCTAGCTTGTGTAGACATAGGGCCACATACATCACTATGTATGAGTCCTAGTAAGTCATTAGCCCTTTCACTTTGCCCTGTGAATGGGGCTTTGGTCATCTTGCCCAACAAACATGACTCACATGTCTCATATGATTCAAAATCAAATGAGTCCAAGAGTCCATCCTTATGGAGCTTGGATATGCGGGTCTCATTTATATGGCCCAAGCGACAGTGCCAGAGATAGGTCGGGTTCGAATCATTTAATCTGACCTTCTTGGTATTCACATTATAGATTGGATCTTCGAGGTCTAGAACATACAACCCATTGCTAAGTTGAGCACTACCATAAAAGATTTCATTCAAATAAATAGAACAACATTTGTCCTTTATTATAAATGAAAAACCTTTCTTGTCCAAACAAGAAACAGAAATCAAATTTCTACTAATAGTAGGCACAAAGTAGCAGTTGTCTAATTCTAAAACTAATCCACTAGGTAAAGTGAGAACATAAGTCCCTACGGCTAAGGCAGCAACCCTTGCTCCATTTCCAACACGTAGGTCCACTTCACCTCGGGCCAATCTTCTACTTCTACTTAGATCCTGCACATTTGCACAAATGTGAGATCCACATCCAGTATCCAATACCCAAGATGAGGAAGTAGAAAAGTTAGCCTCTATAACAAAAATACCTGAAGTGGAAGTCTTACTTCCCTTTTCCTTAGCAAGTTCTTCAAGATAGAGCTTGCAGTTGCGCTTCCAGTGTCCAGGTTGCTTACAATGGAAGCACTCCCCTTCCTTTGCCACACCACCCTTTGGTTTCAGTGCAGCTGAAGAAGAATTAGCATTGGACTTTCCATTAGCTTTATCCTTCTTCTTGTTGGCTTTTCCCTTTCCCTTGCCCTTTTGAACCATCAAAATGGGCTTAGCCTTCTTAAGGTTTTGCTCAGCAGTTCTCAACATGTTGAGCAATTCAGGGAGGGACTTGTCAAGGTCGTTCATGTTATAGTTCATGACAAACTGACTGTAGCTTTCAGGCAACGATTGCAAGACTACATCAATAGCCAACTCTTTCTGAAGAGCAAATCCCAAATTCTCAAGATTCTCAATGTACCCAATCATCTTGAGCACATGAGGACCCACGGGACTTCCCTCAGACATCTTGCACTGAAACAATGCCTTAGAGGTCTCAAACCTCTCATGCCTAGCTTGCTCTTGGAAAAGCATTTTGAGATGTTCGATCATATCGAACGCCCCCATGTTCTCATGTTGCTTCTGAAGCTCAGATTCCATGGTAATAAGCATGAGGCATGCAACATCCAAAGCATCATCAGAATGCCTCTTGTGAGCATCCCTTTCAGCTCTTGGAGCAGTGGCAGCAGGCTCATTCGGAATGGGCTGCTCTAGGACATAAGCCTTTCTCTCTTGCTTGAGGACTATCCTCAAGTTTCGGTACCATTTGAGAAAGTTGGTCCCATTCAGTTTTTCCTTCTCAAGGATCGATTGCAACAAAAGTGTCGATGTGTTTTGTGCCATGGTTATCTACAACAATAAATATGCAGTGTAAGAGTCATGTATTTTAATTCATTTAATAAGAACTTTTATTAAACGATACTCCCACTATTTTCCTCAAAATAATAACCCTCGATATTATTTCGGAACACCTCGGCGCTAAGGTATTCTAGTGGGCCAAGATCCATATTTGACCACAACCTGAGTCAGCTTTGGCTTTTCTCTCAAGTTACAGCTATTTAGGTAGGCAACTCCTTGCCAATTGCATCTTATGCAACTCTTGGATAGTTGGGTGAACAACACTTGTCCAAGCTCATCTCATGAGCTTAAGCCCAACTCTATGCCTCTAAGTCCCTAATCCTATTAGGATGACTTAGTTAAGTCGGACCCAAAGTTAGCAATTTGGATATCACTATTATCCCATCGCGCCTTACCAAGATGAACATAGGTGCTTTGCTTTGGCAAACCCACCTAATGTTGATCAAAGTCTTGACGAGTGCCAACATTTGGAAGGCATCACATTTAATGACTTAATATTTGTTTGAGGGATTTTTCTTTTGATCTCACCAATTTGTTATCTCCGGTTGTCTTATACATGCATCACATACAAATATAAAACATGCATCTCATGCGTACAAGAAAGTAAACGTGACATGGTTATAGCCCAAACTATGCGATATTCTCAAGCCAATGAGAATATCATAAAAGCCTAAGAAAAGAAAAGAGTCTTCACAAGCTCCTTCTCTTCCTTTCTTGGTTGCCCTTTTGTTGTCACCTCCTTGGACATACCACCTTGGATGATCCTTGGACATACCACCTTGGATGATCCCATAATGCACCATTACATCAATAATAGAAACCTCGAGTTACATTCGAGGGGAGTAAGGTGAGAAGAGAATGTACAATGAGAGTGATAAGAAAAGGCACGACTCGCAGGCCGTATTTACAAGTACAACCAATCAAGGGCTATAACCATGCACCATGCTTCAAACACCAATCAGCATATCATGTCAAATCTCATTCAACAAAGATGCATGCCAATTTTCACGCGTTGATTAACCAATTTTTCTTTATGTGGCGCTTCTCATACGGCGGTCCCGCTGGCCGGTCAGCGGGTGGTGGTTTCGCTGACCGATCAGCTGACGAGGTCAAGGGGAGCCGCCCTTGTGGGGGGTGTGGGGGGCAGCGCCCCCCGGCGCAAAAAATTGCCTTACAATTGCTTAGCCCGAAATCTTCTATTTCGAGCAAGTAGGCACCCGAGACTCCTCCATTCGAGCCACCAAAAATACCTTACTTTTGGTGCCCGAATAGGCCGAATCTGATCCAAGCTAGGGTTTTTGCAACTATTGCAAGAATCCTACTCCATATAGGTATCTCATTGATGCCCAGTAGCTTCATCGTTAAGAGTCATGGTGACTGGTGGTGAGACTTCGGGGGAGGAAGAACGCCTGGAAGCTTGATTGCCCAAGGGAGAGTGCCTGAAAAACTCAGAGAATGGGAGTTAGGAGGTCCCCGGAGTGTTTTTCCGGGGGGTAGCCTCCGACGCCCAAGTCAGCGGTGCTGAGAGAAGGTAGAGGAAATAGCGCTAAGAGGCTAGGAGGACTTGCCTGTGCGCGTTTTCTCAGAGTATGGGAGTCGGATTATTTGCCAACCTTTTTGCCAGATATTATTTCCTGGTATTTATAGGAGTGCCTAGCCCGTTCAGATCTTGACACGTGTACGGTCAAATGTTCCTGAATTTCTGGGCGTAGGGGGCAAGTAGCCGGTGGCAGGTCCCTCGAGCCTTGAGCCGAGACGGGCCATGATGTGACTTTGATAGCGTCGGCGTGTCAGGGCGCCGTTTGAGGCGACTTGTGATGTCTGTGGGCGACATGTCAGAGGCTCCCTTAAATGCTCCTGCCGTACTCCCGAGGTCCCTGGGCGAGGTCGTCCTTTGGTACGGACGGTGCCTCTTCGGGAAGCATGCCCTCAGTTCGGGGGTTCCCAGCTTCAGGGAGTTCCGCCTTCGGGGAGATCATGTTCGGCCCGCAATAGCTGGTGCCTCTTTTCCGAAGGCGATCTGTTTACAACCTCAGGGGGCTAGTAGTATCCTCAAGTTTCCTGGCGTGCCGGGCTCGGAGCTCTTCGGCTATCTCCCGAGGTGTATGATCCCACCTTTTCTCGGGTAGCGCCAGTTTCTTCTGGCCATTCTTGTGGCAGGGAGTTCGGCCAGATAGAGGCGATAGCCTTTGGCTATCACATGCCCCTCTTTGGAAAGCCGAAGTGAAGACTTCGGTTTTGCATCTCTTTCCAAGGTTGTTCTGTGGGAGTCTTTTTAGAAAGCTCGATCTGTTCCGAGGGTGCACCTCTTGCCCGAAGGTCATGGGCTGTTCGGCATTGGCCTGTTCTTTGGTGTCTTCGAGGCAGAGCCTGTGCCGAAGATACATCTCTTGCCCGAAGGTCATGGGCTGTTCGGCCATAGTCTGTCTCTTGGTGTCTTCGAGGTAGCCTGCTTTTTTCTTTTTGCAGGTCTGTGTAACGTCGCGTCTGATGGCCAAGCGTGTCAGTCTAAGCGACGCGTCCCAGCTTTTTAGGGATGTCAGAAGACGTGTCCCCTATTTTGGCGCGGTGGTTGACACGTGGCACTTTGCCATTAGAGGAGAGTCGCGTTGGTTATGGAGGGCGCGTCTTTTCAGGCGCAGAGAGCAGTTATGGCGACGGTTCGCTTCCAAAGGGTACTTATGATGACGTTTCAGTTACCCACCCTCGGCCTATAAATAGGCCATTCCATCATAAGTCCATTTTGCTTTTGCTACTGCTCCTTTCTCTGCTTTTGCGCTTTCCCTTGTTTTCTGCGGCGGAGCTGTCTTAACAGAGCTTTTTCCAGCAACCTTTCATGACGGCGACCTCAGATTTTCGCAAATCTTTTGGTGGGTTTTTGTTTTCCAGAGTGTTTTGATCCCTCTGTTTTTTCGAGTTTTCACCGGAAGTTGTTTTCTTGCCTTTTTCCGAACTCGTTTTTCTGTCCAAAATGCCTATCCCTGAGAGCTGGATGCCTCTTTTATCCCATCCTTGTTGTACCACCCCCCAAAAACTAGAGAGGTGGAAGAAAAAGTTCTTTCTTCCCTCTTACGCCATCACCAGGCTGCCACGACCTGACCATTATGCTTTTTCAAACCATAGTAACGAGGTTACCGTTTTCCGGTCCCAGCTGAAGGCCGGACTTCGGTATCCTCCCCCGAAGATGGTTTGCGAGTTCTGCCAATTTCATGGCATTGCTGTGAACCAGCTTCCCCCGAACTCTTACTGCTATTTTAACGCCTTTCTTTGCATGTGTGGCGTGTTCGGGATAAAACCCCATTTTATAATCTTCATGCAGTACTACAAGCTCTTCGTGGTCCCGAAGGGTGGCTTCTATTTTATGCTACCTCGGGGATCCGGGAGCAAAAAATTCATGTTCACCTTCGCCACCAAGGACAGCTGGCGGGGGTGGCAACAGAAATTCTTCTTCCTGAAGATGGATGAGGCCTGGTCGTATGTTCCGACCAAATGGGCTCAGGGAAAGCTAGATGTGGACGTCGTTGATCCGAGGATGTTGCTGACTCCAGAGTTGGCTCCCATTTTTGCGGACTTCGACGGCCGTATCCGCGCCGTCTCTGACTGGGCTCCCGAGGTCGCTCCGCGCTCTCTCTACCCCTTCCCTATCAACTGGAGGTTGATGACCGAAGAGGTCCTCCGGGAGTTAAAGGTGGTTAAGGAGCACGAGA